>CM023491.1:52884778-52938615 GCA_013339685.2 Hyalomma asiaticum
CCATGTAAAAGAAATCCACCGTAGAATAAACATGGGATGGCGCGCATATGGGAGACATTCCCAACTCATGAACGGTAACCTACCACTATCACTCAAGCGGAAACTATGTAACTACTGCATCTTGCCAGTACTGACGTACGGGTCAGAAACCTGGAGAATTACAAAGCTAGAGAGGAAGTTAACAACCGCGCAGCGGGCGATGGAACGAAAAATGATAGGCGTTACATTAAGGGATACAAAGACAGCCGAGTGGGTCAGAGAACAAACGGGGGTCGCCGACATAATGAACGATATTAAGGAGAAAAATGGACCTGGGCAGGCCACGTGATGGGAAGGCTAGATAACCGATGGACAGTTAGAACGACAGAATCGATACCAAGGGAGGGTAAGCTCAGCCGTGGGCGGCAGAGAGTAAGATGGGGGGACGAAATCAGGAAGTTCGCAGGCGTGAAATGGAATCAGCTCGCGCAGGACAGGCAAGGATGGCGAGGATTGGGAGAGGCCTTCGTCCTGCAGTGGACATAAGTAGGGCTGATGATGTTGATGATGCTAGTGTATTTAGCAGCGGCTTTTTTTTTCATTATGCAATTGTTCTTTGACCATCGTTTGACAACTTGATTTACCGTGACAAGAAACGCCGAGAGGCCGAGAAGCTACCCAGCTAGCACGCAAAGTATTTATGACGTCTTCGGAACGGATACCCGGGACGTTAACGACGTCGCAGAAACGGCACGCGTAAGAACGTTTGGTCTAGGATGCGTCGCATATCTCGTCTAATATCCGGCTTTCTGCACATAAAAGAGACGTTTCATTAACTTATTCGAAACGTCTTTAAAAAGCTGGCCTTTTCGACGGCTTAGAGGACACTCCAGTAATCACATTTCCGGGGATTTCTGAATCCGTTTAAAGGCCTACCAAAGACTTCATCAAAAAGCTGATTCTGAAAGGTTAGACGTAATCTCAAAAAGCAGCAGGAATCTTGCTCCGGAATAGGGCGCGCCGACCAACATTTTGATATAGTTGCCGCCCTCATAATATATAAACGAAAATCTAACCTTAGAGCTAACGCCTTAGGCGTTCAAATGACGCCAAGGCATTTTTTGCACCCCTAAGGCTCTGCGGTTCTGAAGGCATCAACGCGATCATAATTTTGGGAGGCACACCCGATCCGCGGACGCCGTCCCTGCCTTATGGTAGTAGCTGCGACCTGCTATGTTACCAAATGTACCGCAAGCTTTTCGGTGCTAGAGAGCGGGGGGTAGTGCGAGCCGAATACTTTGGTAGTTACGTCTTAGGAAGAAGTCCTGGCGTCCCACTTGCCTGGAACTCTTTTTTTCTGGTGGTTAAAAGCATCAGCACTGAGTGCAGTAAGGTAGGCACACAGTTGTGTACAAAGGCTTCGTCAGTCTTAGCATTTAAGTCAAAATTAGTTGGCATGAACACAAAAATCAATCTAGCATGTACATTGCAGAGTATGAAGCAGGTCTACCAAAAATTGTAATGGAATATCTTTCTACAGTGAAGGACAGACAGTTCCTTGGCAAGCGGCCTAACAAGGAGGCTCCTGTGCCAATGAACACGAAGTCGAAACACTGCTACCTCAACGTTTTATTGAGAAACTAACTTGTGCTAACTTTAAAAAAAAACAGAGAAATTCGAGAAAAATTAAACCACACATTCTCAAAAGGAACTCCAGAAGAAATAATTTAAATATATTTGGAACTTATTAACGATTAGAGGCTCACAGAAAGAGCACTAGTAGTCACACAATAATCAACAGCCAAACGACTATGCCCTTTCAGCATGAGAGCATCGCATTCTCTTATATGAGTTCAGACAGAACAATGGATGACTGTGTGATAGCCGCTTTCAATCATGTTATGCAGTATGTTTACCATGTAAGATCAATGCATATAAACACAATAACTCAAATATGACTCAGATATGAAAGTAGTAATTTGCCTAGGGCATCAGCTGATGTAACGAGGGAAGCTTTAAAAGAGAAACAAAAGCAGCAATCAAGTGACAATGAATACTGACCAAAGTGACCTTCAAATAAATTAATATTAACAAAATCGGTATAATGAGCAACATCACAATGCAGTGCACAATGTCACAGCGAGCAACGTTGCATCGAAGGAACCTCAGTTTCATGATGAAGCTACATACTCGCCTACTTGAAGTCGAAAACACGGGAGAAAGTGTTGGGGCGGCGAAAAGCAAAGGCAACATTCTCACGTACATATACGAAATACAAATATGGCTCTCTACAAAGCACTGTATTACGCACATCTATGCAAATGTGACATGAACGGTTATCAGACTGGCAAGCATCAACTGAAAAAAAAAACAGAATTTGGCACAGCGCATGAAGATATTCCTAAAAAGGACTTCAAATCACTTCTAGGTACACATGTGCAGGACCAAGCTGAGAGTCTCCGAACTTTGTCCTGTTTCCCATTGACAAAAATCTCATACGATACCTAGTCATTAAACAGAACACTTCGAATGGCCAACTCCTTAGAGCATGCCGCCTCTACCGAACGCGCAAAACAGTCACCAAAAACTAGTTGTAGTGTCGAGGGTTAGTGCAGCTGATGAATACTATCCTACTGGCATCATACGACACGCCAAGACAGCCGTCGTGGAAATGCTTTCAATGTAGAACCGCAGTCGGGCCGTGGTAGAATGCAGTTGGTGCACTTGATCATATTATCCATGCAAACGATTAAACCGCATGTATTCCTCAAAACGAAAATAATGGGCCATTATTTCCTCTAAAGCTGTTCTAAAACTGCGTTTTTAGAAACGAAATTTGAAATGCATCGCTGTCATAGACATTGCGCACTTTACAGGAATAGCTCATAATATCCTGCAACGTTCTATAGATGAACACTCAAACTGAATTTTCCTCGAGTACTTGCACCATATATGGTGTAAGAACCAAACGAGATGATGGTGGGAACGAAGTCAATGCACTGCTTACTCACTAATCGGGCTAAACACGCACATAGACCTAAGAAAGATTCAGAATGCATTCATACGCGGTGATTTTAATAAAACCACCATTGCGTTGCTTGGTGTTGAAATTGATGCATCAACTATCTTAGAGCTTACCTAGCATTTATGCGCATCGTATTTGTTACTGACGGGTTTGCCATATCCGCGGAACAGATGAGTGATCTCACAGGCATCCTGCCACGCCGCTCAAATGTGGTACTTACCTTTATTTTCGGCGAGATGTAGACACTGATGTTACAGGATCCAGCCACAGAAGCGCCGGGATTGAACCAGGGTTAGTGCAAGGAGGAAAGTAGAAAGAACAAAATGCCACCACACAAACACATGCATTAGTTGCAGCATAGTAACGGAATTTTCTCCAGAAACAAAGGAAGAGTCAGCCGCCACCAACTTGACAACGACCCCACCGCCAAACACCCTAACGAGCTTCGCTGGCTTTGGTTCGCGTCTGCGCGAGCCTGCGCCTTCTCGCCTCTTCTCCCCGGCGAGAGAAGGAGCCAGATATTCTGGCGCCTCTCTCGCAGGCCCATGGCATCTATCTATCTATCTATCTATCTATCTATCTATCTATCTATCTATCTATTCGTCTCGGTGCTCTGCTGGTCATTTCGTTCACCTGTACACCCCAGTATTTAGGAGTCAGGCTATAAATGTACGACGAACATGAATGCTTCATCTTTATATCACTAACGTTACATTCTCGTCATGCGCGTCACGATTCACGACACTGCGATCGCGTGTAACTCATACCCGTAGTGCACGGCCCGTGTTGCGGCGTGTGCCACAGGTGTTCGAATTTCATACTGCCTATGTCAATCTCTACAGTAGTCGTGATAACCAGAATAGTGAACGGGGAAGCAGTTTAGAAGAGGCTGACATTCCACCAGTACTGACAGAGGAAGTAATGAAAGCTTTGAAAGAGATGCAAGAGGGAAAGGCACCCGGTGAGGATCAGATAACAGCAGAAGTGCTAAAGGATGGCGGGCAGATTATACTGGAAAAACTGGGAAGCCTGTATACGCAATGCCTAATGACTGCGAGCAGACCGGAATCTTGGAAGAATGCTAACATCATCCTAATCCATAAGAAAGGCGACACAAGACTTGAAAAATTACAGGCCGATTAGCTTACTGACAGTCGTTTACAAGGTATTTACCAAGGTAATTAACTAACAGAATTTGTGCCACCTTAGATTTCAGTCGACCTAAGGAACAAGCAGGGTTTCGTAAAGGCTGCTCAACAATAGACCATGTTCACACTATCAATCAGGTGATAGAGAAATGCGCGGAGTATAATCAACCCCTATATATAGCCTTCATAGATTACGAGAAGGCATTCGACTCGGTCGATACCTCAGCAGTCATGCAGGCATTGCGGAATCAGGGCGTAGACGAGCACTACGTAAAACTACTGAAGACATCTACAACGGCTCCACAGCCACCATAGTCCTCCATAGGAGAGCAGCAAGATACCTATAAGGAAGGGCGTAAGACAAGGTTACACAATCTCTCCAGTGTTATTCACAGCATGTTTAGAAGTGTTTAGAACGCTGGATTGGGAACAGGTGGGTGTAAGGGTTAATGGGGAATACCTCAGTAAACTCCGATTTGCTGATGACATTGCCTTGCTAAGTAACTCGGGAGATGAATTACAAAGCATGATTACTGACCTCAAAACGAAAATAATGGGCCATTATTTCGTCTAAAGCTGTTCTAAAACTGCGTTTTTAGGAACGAATTTTGAAATGCATCGCTTTCATAGACATTGCGCACTTTACAGGAATAGCTCATAATATCCTGCAACGTGCTATAGATAAACACTCAAACTGAATTTTCCTCGAGTGCTTGCACCATATATGGTGTAAGAACCAAACGAGATGATGGTGGGAACGAAGTCAATGCACTGCTTACTCACTAATCGGGCTAAACACGCACATAGACCTAAGAAAGATTCAGAATGCATTCATACGCGGTGATTTTAATAAAACCACCATTGCGTTGCTTGGTGTTGAAATTGATGCATCAACTATCTTAGAGCTTACCTAGCATTTATGCGCATCGTATTTGTTACCGACGGGTTTGCCATATCCGCGGAACACATGAGTGATCTCACAGGCATCCTGCCACGCCTGCTCAATGTGGTACTTACCTTTATTTTCGGGGAGATGTAGACACTGATGTTACAGGATCCAGCCACAGAAGCGCCGGGATTGAACCAGGGTTAGTGCAAGGAGGAAAGTAGAAAGAACAAAATGCCACCACACAAAAATGCATTAGTTGCAGCATAGTAACGGAATTTTCTCCAGAACCAAGGAAGAGTCAGCCGCCACCAACTTGACAACGACCCACCGCCAAACACCCTAACGAGCTTCGCTGGCTTTTGGTTCGCGTCTGCGCGAGCCTGCGCCTTCTCGCCTCTTCTCCCGGCGAGAGAAGGAGCCAGATATTCTGGCGCCTCTCTCGCAGGCCCATGCCTCTATCTATCTATCTATCTATCTATCTATCTATCTATCTATCTAATCTATCTATCTATCTATCTATCTATCTATCTATCTATCTATCTATCGTCTCGGTGCTCTGCTGGTCATTTCGTTCACCTGTACACCCCAGTATTTAGGAGTCAGGCTATAAATGTACGACGAACATGAATGCTTCATCTTTATATCACTAACGTTACATTCTCGTCATGCGCGTCACGATTCACGACACTGCGATCGCGTGTAACTCATACCCGTAGTGCACGGCCCGTGTTGCGGCGTGTGCCACAGGTGTTCGAATTTCATACTGCCTATGTCAATCTCTACAGTAGTCGTGATAACCAGAATAGTGAACGGGGAAGCAGTTTAGAAGAGGCTGACATTCCACCAGTACTGACAGAGGAAGTAATGAAAGCTTTGAAAGAGATGCAAGAGGGAAAGGCACCCGGTGAGGATCAGATAACAGCAGAAGTGCTAAAGGATGGCGGGCAGATTATACTGGAAAAACTGGGAAGCCTGTATACGCAATGCCTAATGACTGCGAGCATACCGGAATCTTGGAAGAATGCTAACATCATCCTAATCCATAAGAAAGGCGACACAAGGGACTTGAAAAATTACAGGCCGATTAGCTTACTGTCAGTCGTTTACAAGGTATTTACCAAGGTAATAACTAACAGAATTTGTGCCACCTTAGATTTCAGTCGACCTAAGGAACAAGCAGGGTTTCGTAAAGGCTACTCAACAATAGACCATATTCACACTATCAATCAGGTGATAGAGAAATGCGCGGAGTATAATCAACCCCTATATATAGCCTTCATAGATTACGAGAAGGCATTCGACTCGGTCGATACCTCAGCAGTCATGCAGGCATTGCGGAATCAGGGCGTAGACGAGCACTACGTAAGACTACTGGAAGACATCTACAACGGCTCCACAGCCACCATAGTCCTCCATAAGGAGAGCAGCAAGATACCTATAAGGAAGGGCGTAAGACAAGGTTACACAATCTCTCCAGTGTTATTCACAGCATGTTTAGAAGTGTTTAGAACGCTGGATTGGGAACAGGTGGGTGTAAGGGTTAATGGGGAATACCTCAGTAAACTCCGATTTGCTGATGACATTGCCTTGCTAAGTAACTCGGGAGATGAATTACAAAGCATGATTACTGACCTTAACAGGCAAAGTATAACAGTGGGCCTGAAAATTAATATGCAGAAAACTAAAGTAATGTTCAATAGCCTTGGGCGTGTACAGCAATTTCAGATAGCTGGCGGGGCACTGGAAGTAGTAAGTGAATATGTCTACTTAGGCCAGGTAGTGACCCCTAATCCGAATCATGAGGCTGAGGTTATTAGGAGGATTAGAATGGGGTGGAGTGCATTCGAAAAGCATTCTATGATAATGAATGGTAGCTTACCATTGTCTCTGGAGAGGATAGTGTATAACAGCTGCATCTTACCGGTACTCACCTACGGGGCAGAAACTTGGAGGCTAACTAAGAGGGTTCAGCTTAAATTGAGGACGACGCAACGAGCTATGGAACGGAAAATGGTAGGTGTAACCTTAAGGGACTAGAAGAGAGCGGTGTGGGTTAGGGACATACTAATAGAAATTAAGAAGAAGAAATGGGCCTGGGCGGGCCATGTAATGCGAAGACAAGACAACCGTTGGTCATTAAGGGTAACGGAGTGGATTCCTAGAGAAGGCAAGCGTAGCAGGGGGCGGCAGATGAGATCAGGAAGTTTGCGGGGATAAATTGGGCCCAGTTAGCACAGGACAGGGATAATTGGAGATCCATGGGAGAGGCCTTTGCCCTGCAGTGGGCGTAGACAGGCTGATGATGATGATGTCAATGAAGGACCAACATAGACATTTAACTTCTGATTGGGACCCATTTACATGTAAGAAAGGCGTACTGTTCGTCATAGCTTGCGATTGAAGTGTAGATATAATAGGCACACACACACGCACTCAACGAATCACGCTACCCCCATGCTACAGCGCCTCATCGCACACGGTATGTGTGTAAACAAACTTTGTGATGGCGGTACCTGCGTAACGAGAAACTAAACAATACATAGGTTCTGCTATCATTCAGCATCCTTTTGTATAACTGTGCTCGATATAATAGGAATACCTGACGATGCTTATGATACGCACATAATCAGCGTGCATTTTCCCCGTTCGAAACAGAAGGTGTGCTGTGCACTAACGTTAGCGCCAACATTACGTCGTGACATTAGCTACAGTTCAGCCGCCACCGTGCTGCCTACGTTCCTGGTTCGGCCGCGTCACCCACTGATGCGCTTAGCAAAAAGAGTTTCATAGTGCTGAGCACTTCGCTTAATGCTAAAAATTTATTCATGGACAATTTCTTCGCTCACTGCTTCGCACGAGACCGATCTCTACATTACGTGAGATCAGTATCATTTTCTCTCACTTCCATTTCTCTATACTATACTGCCTATGCTGGGATACGAAGTGCTTGGCACACACCCACGTTCTGCGGTGCATGTCTGTGTTCTTTTTTTTTTTCATCGTGCTCTGTGTAGCTTCACACGAAATGGTGAGGACTAAGCGAGAATAAACTGGCGCAGATGTTAGAACTCACCTCAAATTTAACGCGGTAGCTACGCTGGCACCAAACGGATTTGAAGTACTTCTGCGGCGGGCGTCAGGTGACCGACACCGTTGGTGCTTTCGAGAATACCGTTGGTTTTCGAAAGGCCACTTAGGATTCATAAGCTGCATAAGAGTAGCCAGGCGAAACTGCAAGAGTTTGCTGTGCTTTTGGTACACTTGTGCCCACGTAAAGCACGTAAGCAGCTGAACACTGGAGCCTACTCGTGAAAAGTCATTCAAAAGTGTGTGTGCTCGGGCCTAGTGCGTCGCATATAATAAAAGAGTGGCAGCGAGTTCAATTTTTCTGACGAAATGAGGAACACCTTGGATATGATGAACGATAACTTTGGTCACAAAGTATTGTCATTGTCATACCATTCGGGGGAGGTCTTTGACCTCTAACGGACAATAGATTGGCTGACGACAATCCCGCAGATGCCGCTCCTTTGCGTGCAATACCCCTGTCACACGGGCACGCGCGAACTCCATTTAAATCCTTCCTCTTTACGTTGAGGGAGATGTGCTCGGTGTCACGCGGTCTCCCTTTTGCCAAAAAGAGTTAGAGGGAGCCAAAAGCTCCCTTCAACCGAGCCCATCTTTCGCTGTAATGCGCGTTTTCTCAAATACGCACACTAGTTGTCAAACACACTGCAACGATCATCATAAATTCATTGAAGATTGTGTTACGGGCTCTCAGTCATGCTCTCTTTTCAATGACGGGTTAGCGCAGATGGCAATGAGGCCTAACAAAAGTTTAGAAGGAAAGCAAACGAAGTTCCTTTCCAAGGGAGTTAAATGGAGCAAATGGAGCTTTTCGCTCCATTTAACTCCCTTGGAAAGGGAATTCGGCGATCTCCCTTTGACGACGAAATGGAGTACTCTCGTTCCCAGTGGTCTGTAGTTCTGAGTAACGCATACGGGCACTGAACTGCCGCAGCCAAAAAATACGACATTTAAGCAATACCAAATGCATTTCATTGCAGTGTTGACAACGTGCGTTTCCTTTTTACGCCCGCCAGGGCACAAATGCTTTCCACACCGTGCCTCGCGAAAAACCGTCGTTCCGCCATTTTGAGTACCTCCGTGCTCGCTGTTCCGTTTACGTTTGTGTATCTCGTGTTACCGAAGAAGGAATCTACACGCAAATTACGACCGCTGTCCATGCACGTCCTAGACATTCGGAATTTGCCTGACGCAACACAAGGCTCCATTTCGGAGTCTAGTCATGCACGGGAAAGCGCGCCGGCATGGACGCCTGTCGGGACGTGACGCGCTCAGTGACGACAGTCTGTGTTTATGAAGGAACTCAAGCGGTACCGGTGGAACACAGGAGCAATGCGCACATGTTTCCCTTTGTAGACGTTTATCTGAGCTCAAGTAAATTAGTATTTTCTATTATTAACCGCCAGACTTCGTTTGCTTTCTTGTAAACTTTTCTTAGGCATCGTTAAATCAAGCCATGTGCACTAACCCGTCATAGAAAGGAGAGCATGATTGAGAGCCCGTAGCACAATCTTAAATAAATTTATGATTATTGCAGTGCGACATCTAGTGGGTGTAACTGAGAAAACACCCATTACAGTGAAAGTGCAGTTTTGATACATCCAGTCCAGCATGGCTACCAGCACGCTCACGGGAACCCAGGCCATTATGATTTTTGTGATGAGGACCAAAACGATATTTTTCGTTTAGTATTCAATAAAGCGTGGGTGTTATGGAGGTTTGAATGCACGTTTCTAGCATGATTACACGCGTAGCGTTGAAAGCGAACGTACGTGCAGTAGCCGCAAATGGGCCCCTTGCGGCGTCTGTTCAAACTGCAGTGTGACATGACCACAACTACATGGCCGTAGAACGCCTTAATGGGGTGTCAGGCTTAGGGAGCTCAACGGAGTTCGCTGCTGTGCGTGTGACAGAGGCATTAGTTAGGGTCGTAGTGCGGTTAACCTAATCGTGGAACGTGTCAAATGCTTTTCATTATAAGAGAAACGCGTTGTAATACCTGTCTGCCCACGTGTATTCGCTTGTGGCACTAAGTTGCAATTTACTATGTGTCCCACTTCAGCGTGACATCTGGTAAGCGTGCAACTGTATGCACTGGCTATGGTCATTTCCAGTAATTTAAATGCCCGTGTTGCTAGCGTTAAGTTTCTATTACTTTTCACAGGGGGTGGAGGGGAAAAGAGGAAAGGCAGGGAGCCCAACCAGGCGGGAGTCGGTTCTCTTAGGCTACTCCGGGATGAAAAAAAATACTTGTGGGCAGCTAGCACTAGCGGCGCAAGGCTAGGACATAGCGGAGCTGGTGGCTTTGCCCTCTTCTTTTGTTTCATACTCAACCCCACTTCCGTTTCCCACCTTCTTGCTATAACGTGCTAGAGGTGAGCACGCTACGCTTTATACTCTTCTGTCATCGTTTGCCTGTTCCTTATTCTCACACCACTCTCCTTCATGCTCACCTTCCTTTTCCACCTAATACTTATGCTATACTGCGGCGCTGGTGGCCTCATCGTCCTTTCGCTACCACACTATACATAGGTATGCTATGGTTCACCCTCCTCCCTCCTCATTTCCCTGCTCCCCCCACTTCCCTTATTACACTATACGAGGCTATGCTATGCTTAACTCTCTGCCCTCCTATTTTTCCTTCACCTCAGCCTCACTTCCCCTTCCCTCCTGTTTGCTGCACAATAACATATATATAGCCATGCTTTGCTATTCACCACCATGGGGGCTTTTTTCCGAAGCAGCGTCAGCCGCTAGCTGCCGGGGCCCTAGGGTAGGTAGAACACCTCCCTGCCACGCAGATAGCCTGGGTTTGATTCCCGCTCGAACCTGGCTGACGTTCTTGCTATGTTAGCCTACAGGACTCGACGGAATCGTAATGCTGCAGCTAAGGCGTTCTGATCCCGCGAAATGCTAACGTACTGCGAAGAATTCCTTCAGTTTAACGAGAGAGGACACTGACTTTGTTTTAGTTTGCCTGCGGCGCATAACTGAGTTTTCAGCTGAGGAAATACATTATTCCTCGAGCTAGAACAGCTTCGTCGTTAAAGGAAAGAAGCGAAGGCAGAGCCCTACTGTCAGCGTATGAAGCACATGTCCCTCGTTAAAAGCTTCCGAGCAATGTAGAGCGTAAAACACTGCCGCAACAGTCGCGGCGCACAGGGCCCATCTTCCGAGGCTGGTCATGTGGACATAAACATTGCCAAAAAAAAAAAAAGACGACGTCCATTGGTAAAACTGCCGGTGAAATGCGACATGCGATCTAGCATCTCCCCTCAGTTCTGGCCGTCCCATTTGAATGTGCCTAGCATTCCTACGCCAAACGAGTAGGCTTTTGTAAAAGCCACACCTGAATGGAGGAACCGCAGTAAGGTTGCACCACGACGGGGTACGTTCCACGAAGCTTGCAACTTCCGCAACGATTCGAGAATACGTAGACGACAGTTCCTGGCGCACGGGGTTCACCTGAAAGTTTGTGAACCATGCAGTGAATGAAGGCCCCTTGTAGCATCTATTGTCAACAAGGGCAAGGAAACCACTGAGGTTTTCGCGTGGGTGGACCGGGTGGAATCATCAGCAATGCCCTTAGCAACGATTCCACACTGTTGTTGTAGACGTCTTACTCTGGGACATACTGAACCGAATTTTGACGTGGCAGACCGGGGGCATAGCCGAGGCCGCAGAGCTGGCGGCAGAGACGTATACGTCCGTGTAAATCTGCGCACTTTGTTCAATAATTTATTATGTTGTCATCACTATCATCAGCCCATCTTTTTAAAGTCCACTGCAGTACACTCTTAGCACGGTAACTTCTAGTTTATTTTATATGTACACAAAAATGTGAAAATATGCTCCTTTACTGGAGGTTAAAGCACTTTAAGCTTTCGTAAAGGAGCATATTTTCACATTTTAGTGTACTTATAAAATCAACTAAAGGTTACCGTTTCAAGAGTATACGTAGGCTTCTCCCAACGATTTCGAATTTGCCCTATGCTGAGCTAGTTGGTTCCACTTTACGCCCGTGAACTTCTTCATTTCATCGCGCCATCTAACCTTCTGCCTGCCTCTATTCGTGTTCCTTCTCTAGGTATCCATTCCGTCGCTCTTATTGTCCATCTGTTACCTGTCCTCCGCATGATATGCCCTGCCCAGGTCCACTGTTTTTTTTTCTTTTGACTGATATAAGAATACCAGCTACTCCTGTCCCCTCTCTGATACACTCCGCTCGTTTTTTATCTCTTAGCGTTACACCTATCATTTTTCTTTCCATTGCACTCTGCGTGCTCCTTAATTTCATCTCTATGTGTTTAGTTAGCCTCCGTGTTTCTGCACCGTACGTTGGTGCTGGGAGAATTCAGTGATTAAATACTGTTCGCTACAGTGACAACGGCGAGTTCCTTGTCATGAATTAGGGATGTCTCCTGAGTACGCTCCATCCCATTCTTATTCTACGGAGGATTTCCTTTTTATGGTTAGGCGTCCAATTTACAACTGCCCCAGATGTACGTATTCTTTGAAACATTGTAAGGGCTCATTGTTAATTTGAAATTCCTTTTCCTTAGCTAGACTGTTGAGCATAATTTTAATATTTTACCTATTCATTTGTAGTTCTATTTTAAGACTTTCCCAGGTGAGGCCCTCGAACACGTTTTGTAGATCGTCACCGTCATTCCTAAAGAGTGCAATGTCGTCTGCAAACCTTACATTGCTGAGATATTCTCCGTCTATTCCAATTCCCTTCTCTTTTCAGTCTACGCGTTTGAAAACTTCTACGCACGTAGTGAATACCATCGCGGAGATTGTGTCTCCTTGTCTGATGCCGTTCGTGATCGGAATTTTTCTGCTCTTTTCACGTATGAGTAGTGTGCTGTGAAATCCTAGTAGATGTTATAGTTTGCACGTATACGTCAGGCACATCTTGTCGATGCAAAGCTTCTAGAACTGGTTGTATTTCTATGGAATAACCCTGAAGTATGGTCTGTCTTATTTGAAAAGTAAGAAATAAACGAATTCCCACGGCTGCAGACTGGACGCAGCACAGCGACAGCGTCGGCTAGATTTTGCTGCCTGATGTCTCATGCTGTTTCGATCTTCTTGCGATTGTGACATTAGCGGCGAAGCTCCTTAAGGCGTAGGCTTGTGTGCCGTAGCCATCTCGTCTAGTTCGTGAAGCGATGACTAGGTGGTGTTGGTGGCGCTCGCTCCATAGAGATACATGGTAAAGGCTAGTGTGACGGGATGTCAGTAGATGGCGCTAGCGCAGCTCGCTCCATTCAGGTGTATGGGAGCGCATAGTGTGATGAGCGATCACTAGATGGCGCGCGTGAGCACGCCCCTCATTGGATGGAGGCGATCGTTCGAGATGTTTCGATGCAGTGCGATGGGAGACCGCTAGGGGTGAGAGCTATAAAATGCGCTCGCTCTTGAATGATCACGAGATGGCGCTGCCGTGCTGATTAGCTAGTAGGTGATTTGATCAATAGATGGCGCTGCGGCGCTCGCTGTTTCGTTGTCGCGTCTTAGCCACGCTCGCCCTCGACGCGCGAGCTCTCTCACTCTTCCATCTGCTGTCTTGTGAGAGAGAGATGGAAAGGCGCGCGTTGACTATGGAAACGCTCTACCAGCTCGCAAAGAAGGAGAACGCGCCCTCAGCCGCGAGAGACAACGTTGACGCAGGCAGCGTCTTCTAGCGAGTTGCTTGATTGAAAAATACCGAATGCTCGCGCTGGAGAACCGTTCACCGGCCACCGATATATATATATATATATATATATATATATATATATATAGGCATTGGATCTTGACTTTCAGTGAAGTGGCCGGTGGGAGATTTCACTTGTGCGTAGTTGAACCATAAGGATTCGCAGCGTGCGCGTTGACTAAATTAATCCGGAACTCGGCACGATCTACGATGAACCTCCGGAGCTTCGCCCACTCAGTATCATTTACTCCGTGGATATGCGTGGATTTTTTTTCCTCCCCCACTTCCTCGTCTTCTAACTCGTCGTCATTTTTAAACACTATAGTCTTTCTTGGGCTACCTAAGCCACCGAAGCGCGAAAAACTTTGACGCTCGATCCAACCGCCCGACCAAAATCAAGGGAGCTACTATAGCACTAGTTGCACGGTGTCAAACGCGTCAACGTTATACAGCGCGAAGGAAACCCCGTGCCTATTTGAGGCAACACGTGTACATTACAGTGACCCTCAGTGTTTGTTTAATTAAGACTGCACATAGGAGTGGATTTTTACACCAATAAACGAAAAATCGACGAATTAGAAATGGTGTCCAAGAGACGCTACGCGTTAAAAACAAGCCGATAGAAGCTGTGCTAATCGGCTCTAAGCCAAGAGGTCCCAACAGATGACGCGAGAACAGGGCGAACGCGCGAAATTTGAACAGAACGGAGCAAAATTTACCTTGCATCCATCATGCGAGTGGAAGGGTGCTACGTGTCAGAGGCGGCAGAAGATGTCTTTCGACGTCATTCGCAGCGAAGAAAGTACATGAACGGCCATTCTGTTTTTCTTCCTCTCCTCCTTCCTGTTCTACTTTTTTCTCATTGTCCACCTTGTCTTTGATAAAAGCACGCCCGACGACTGACGACATATAACTTCCTGAAATATTACTACTCCTACCAGTCAAAGCCGTCGCTGCGGACACAAAGTGATGTGGTGAGAATCAGGAATTTCTCGTAGTGGCACTGCTTCAGCACAGCTGGACGCAAATAAGCACAGAGATGGATTTTTCTCTTTTGTCGTTGTGAGCAATACGAATTGCAGACAGCATCGGCACGTTATTTCGGTTATTCTAACGAGCCCATAACAGCTTACACTGCAACAGAATGTTTACGGTTGCAAGGACACTCGTAATGGCTGCTTTGCTTGCTAATTCGAGAAATATTAGGACGTCGGCTTGGTTGTCGTAGACACCACGGAGGTGATAGTTTCCCTTCTGCTGTCATAAAGTGCGATGAAAGGCAACCTCAATGAGCACTAAAGGTCTTCGAAATAGTGGCTTACAGTTTCCGAACTGAAGGAGCAGCGATATGATGACCGGCAACTCGGGAGAGGTGTACTAAGTGCCCCTAGGCCGCCACCGGTCATGCATTGCTGACTTCGATGATGATGAGCGATCTGAATTGTTGTATGCGTAAATGTGTGTAGTGCCTTGCTTTTGCATGCATTCCCCAAAATTGGCCAGGTTAACACAAAGTCTAAAAAGGAGCTCTTTGTATATACTTGTAGCATGAAACGTAACCATTTCGCCCTGGTCTCTGTCAGTAATGACACCTAAGAAGCAGTGAGTCTTCTGGTATTAAACGGCAATTATAAAAGCTGCATGGTGCAAAGGGCCTTATGTACATCTCTCAGTGGAGAGGGAAATCCGTCCTTTGCGCTGACAGGAACAAATTAAAATAGCAGCCAGTTAGATCCTCAGTCGCACTTCACGGGTCCCTGCTTAAGACCAAGAACAAATACTGTCATCTTATACTTATGGGTAAACTGTATTTGATAGAACCTCACCAATGCCAAACGTAGCGGGCCTGTGCACCCATTCCATGTTCTGTCTGCACAAAGAAGGAACTTTTCGTCAAATACGTGTAGGTGTAATGGAATATGGTAATTTTCACAGCGTCCCGTTGCTGTAAGGCTCTTTTACGTTGACAGAGAACGCCAGTTAAATGCGTTCAAAACGTTCTTGCTGCTGAACAAGCTCTGTGAAGTCAGTGACATTGTCTGTTCATGACATGCCTATGTCGGATGTACATCGCAGAGCGGGTATAAACTCTGCTTTACTTTTCCTACATAAGTTGCCACAGCCATGACGCCAAGGGGAATGACGACTTAGTGGTATCTTCCTTTAATGCGAAACAATAGCATTATGCTATAAGTAGGTGTAGTACGTCAGCAGCTGTCTTCTCATCTCCGTTAAAAAAAAACGGTTGTAACGTCATATGCAACATACTGTTTTGCATTCGCCATCTTGACACCCACAGTCATTCCGGTGGAGACAGATATTATAGACACACTCCGATGCGCGCACATATATATCTGTGATCGATATATCCCGATAAAGCTCCGAAATTAAAAGGAGCATAATTTATACAGTGCGCAGTATTCGCATTGTACAAATTATACACTCAGTGTTATTCGTGGCATAACTGCTTCCGGCGAATAGCTGGTCTCCATTGAAGTAGTCGTCACTCGTTCACTGGACACATAAACGCACACTTTTAAACACCCCCGTCGCTCCCTCCAGTATATATTGAGCTGCGTTCGTAAGATCCATGCCGTGTAATGTACCGCGCGTTAGGATCCATCCTGAAGACGTGTGCTTACCATACACAGTCATTTTGCGCGGTGCAAGTGACTTGGGACACAGATTCAGTTCTATATTATACTGCAGGCGAGCGTGCTGTATAAGCTGTTGTTTGGTTACCCATCCGCGATGTCGGATAAAGTTGAAAGAAAATGAACAGAGAAGCATAAATGCGCCTCCACAGTGAGTGCATTAAGTATACCCTGTGTACGTGTCTTACCATAGTTATGAGCTTCGGGAAATGGGTCATCGCAGTCCAGGTGGCTATTAAAACAAGCGTCGCTATGGCACTGAAAGCAGTGAATACGCTCCGAATGGACTAGCACACAAAATGAGTCATATGCTAATGGCAAAAAAAAAATGTAAGCGGGAAAAAGTTGAGGCATCCGAATCGGCTCCAGGGCGAGAAAGCCGCGCCCAATCCGACATCACATTTTTTCGCGCCTAACACGTGGTCCATTTGCAATGTGCATTAGAGGTCCAGAACTCAACACTATCTGCCTGTCTGTGCCTACTGCAGAGCAAATATCTCCAATTACCCCAGTTCTGTGCAAACTGCGAACATTTTATCTCCGCAAACTTGATGATGTCATCTCCCCGCCAGTATAGTTTCTATCTAACGTAATGCAATGTGTACCACAAATATTCAACTACGTGCATCGTCTGCCGCAAAAGAGCATGCGATACAGCCGTCGTAATGAAGTAGTTTAATTCAGTTTACAAAACCCTTGCAGGAGCCCATGAAGTGCCGTGTTGGTCGTGGTGTCACCGTCCTCCCTTTTGCACATTACAACTTGGGTGAGTATTTTGGTCAATTTCTAAAACTTTCGAAATAATTGCGTTCTTCGGAATTCATCGTTGCTGACGGTAAAGTGCCGGATAAGTATTCGGTACCACGGGTACCACGTTCAAAAGTTACCTTCCGTAAGCGCAGCCCAATTACATGCGCATGAAGAGTAAGGACTTCCAAGGTCAAAAGAAATCTGTACATGTTGATATCTGTAGCGATATATCACGGCAGGAACTGGCCTTTTACAGGTACGGCTAGATTTTGTCATGGAAAGGCCAGTGAAAATGCAGACAAGAACACAGGTTCAAGGTCTTCAACAATTTTTTTGTAAAAGATGAATAGTGAATGCAGACAGAGGTCCAAGAGGGGACGTGTCCACATAAGGGTTTACAAAGGCGACCTTCGGAAACATTCATCTGCCTGACCATCCCCACTACAATTAACCCGATACTGTTCTGTGCTCATAAACTCTCTCAAATTCTTGCTGTAATCGTTTCACCTAACTCTGTAACGACCTCTCGTCACGCTTACCACCTAATCGCATGCTCATTGAAAATAGTTCGGTGATCCAGGTGGAATGTGCTGTTGGCGACAATGGTTCCTGCTGCCAGGGTAGCACACGAGATTTGTTATGAGGCGGAATGTTCTGCCGCTCGGTCGTGCGCGTTCAGAACTTTTCAAATCCGGTGGACCTCAGCCATTATGAAAGAAAAAAAAAAGAAAGCAGTGGACCCCAATTTTCGGTCGGGCGGTCCCATGCCGCCCATTTTGCACAAGGGTGGGTGACCGCCCAAGCGTACAGTGCCTTCCATCTGCCGAGTACCTGGATGGAAGCGCGCTTGTCCCTATGCCTCCTTACCTACCACAGCAAAGGCGGTGACGGGTAGGGTGTGCCCAGGGGAACTCCCACGTCCTTATTGGGCCACCTTTCGAGATAAGTACACATAAACCGAGCGCCAGGGGTGTACTGATCTACCCGTTTTTAAGCCGGTGGGCGCCGGCCCGCAACTACATCATCGGATGAAAACGCTCAAGCATTGCGCCACTGACGCGGTGGCGCAATGCTTGAGTTTCATTCGTATGACCATTTGCAGGCAGTGTTCATTACTGATCGTACGGGAATTCATCGCGGTTTCTAGGTCTGCGATTGATGTCAACATTTTAGAATCTTTTTAAGTTAATTTATTCTTATTATACTGACATCAATCTCCTGTAACAGTGTTGTTATGCTCTGCGTAGTATTGCTCTGTTACTGTTAAATGTGATTCAGCAGGGGGGCGGCTTGCACGAAGCGTTTTCACTGGCGGCCATGTTCACCCGTGGTTGGAACGCCTCGTTGACGAGCAGCGTAAGTATCCGCGCAGTGCGTTGAAGGGCGGCTACGAACCACCCGTCAACGCACTGCGCGGAAAATACGCGCACCAAGCGTTACAACCGCGGGTGAAACTCCCTCCGCCGGCGGAAGTCCCGCTTCGCGCAAGCTTCTCCCCGAATGTAAGGCCGTGCAAAGACCGCAAAAAAATTGCGAAAAGGAGCGCGGGTACCTCGACTGTACCCGGGAAGCCAGCGAGGAGAAATGTTGTGCTAAAAGCACAACATGTCCCCTTGGCCTCCACACTCCTGTGCTCCAGTGGTGGCTTCGGCGAGACCTTTACTGGGAATCGAACCTAGGCCTGCAGAGTGCGAGCTGGACACTCTGCCCACTAGTCCACAGGAGCGGCACGATAATCGACGCTCGCGGGAGCTACACATTGCGCCTCGGCGGTGCTCGCAAGTGGAGAGGGGGGAACGGTATCGCTGCGATAGTGACGTCACGCGTGCGTGGCCGAGAGCCTCCATTTCATCGAGATACGGTGTTGCTGTTTCGGCTCAACGCCAGCACACGCGACATGACGTCACGATACGGAGAACAAGGCCCGACATGTTGCGCGTGTTACGTTTGTGGTTGGATGCGGTCATCAGCGTAGAGAAACCGTGCAGCGTAACTGAATGGACTACTATGCGCGCGGAGGGCTCTCGCGAACTGTTCGAGAACGCCTCTGTTGAAAGAGGCGCTAGTGGTAGGCGTTCAGGTTGGGGCACCATCACTCCTATTCAAAAGCATGCCTGAACAGTTAGCAACGGTTATCCAACCTGTAGGTGGAACTGGAGCGAATTACCGTGAGCACGCACCCATTCAACGTCTAGAACCGCCACACCACAGCGGGATGCGTGAAATGTGGAAGCTTGAGCCCTAACTTCCACGCGGATTTGATCACGAGGAATGCAGGAGACCGAGATTGCGCAAACATGGTCTGTGCATTCTGAACCACAATGCGCCAATGAGATGAGCTCTCGACAAAAGGCGCGGATTTCGAACAGGCCGATGCAACGACCGAAGCGGAAGCGATTGCGACAACGCCGATACAGTCCTAATTAGAAGGCACTACGCGCACAGGAGTTCCTGTTCTATGATTTTCTTCCCGTTCAATATTCCCAGAAGTGCTCTTGTGTTTCTACTGTTGTATTAAACGCCTGTGCCAACGCGGTTGAGTGCATTCGGGAGTCGTTGTGAAGCTCCAATAATAAAAAAAAAACGATGATCACTGATTGGCATTGCTGACACTGTCCTATTCGTGCGTGCATGTACTCATCACGTGTGTTACAAGATGCGGCTGGAACACCGCAAATTTTCGAATGAAGGAGTGCGGTCTACCATCGCCGGCAGAGTCACGAAAAACTGTACTGCCACACCACCGTTATGCGAAGCCCTCGAACACTAGCAGACATTATGGAACACACACGTGTACGCAGACAGGGCACCTTTATTATGAAAACGAAAAGTTCGCAGCGGGGCGTCCTCTCACTTGCTCTGGGGACTTCCCGCAGCAGGTCGACGTCTCCATCGTTGCCAACGGCGTTACGGTCGAATGGGTAAGCGAGGGAACATTTGGAGCTGCTGGCACACGACCTATTTCCTTGCATGTCGTGTTCGTTCGGGCAGCCCTGACGGGGCACTGGGTGGGTTGCTCCATACGGGGTGGTCGCTCGAACCCATTCCTGCGGAAGTGGAATAGTGGAAACAGCTGATGTACACATCGTCAAGCAATGCGACTGCACACGTAAATTTTCTTGGACCACCGAACGGCAAGACTTCCGGTTTCTTTCACGGAAGGTGCGCTGAAACGCCCAGCTGCGTACGCGCGATAACTGAACGTGTTGGTGGGACACCTGGGGTCTCAGTATGCTTGGCATTCGATTTACGAGACCGGAACCTGACGCAGTGGTCAGTGCTGGGAAGCAGGGTATACCATGCTCTCAACAGCCGTCGCTGGTGCCTGATGAGCTTTGCGCATACCATGTATCCGGCGCAAGGGAGTGACCGCAGTACGTCGCACCATCCAACAACAGCGTGTACGGCCACTGTCAAGAGGATTTCCGGGAGTGTTTAACATTCCCCTTCTTCGAACGTTCAGTCCTGCCACACTGACAGCTGTAGCATACATATTTCGATTATTTCAGTGGTTACGGATGTGTCATATCCTACTAGACGCTCCCTTACTTACGGTGCTGCATTGCTGGGTCATGCCGTCTGCAATTCATTGTATTCAGAATGGTGAAACCATTGAATACACTTACCACGTTTTCACCGACATTGCAATTCAGTAAGGACAACTGACTCATCCGCTACGTCGCTCAGCGAGCTAATTCAGGCATTCGGAACCCTTGTTCGGAAACCGAGGAAACGGGTATGAGTACCGCGGTAACGTCCGGGATTGCGCTGCAGGATGCGCAAAATATCCCGTGACAATGCTGAAGAGAAATCCTAGATCCATCACCACGTCGTAGCCCTGAAACTGTTCCTAAGGCGTTCCGTCACCAATGTTTTTGCGAGTTTATTAAAAAACACGTCCTTGAATATGACACACTTCAGAAGTGATCTCTTCTCTGTTTGAAATCGTTGCCGTAGTATGCGACAGTATTGGACGTGTTTATTAAAAATCACGTCCTTGAATATGACACACTTCAGAAGTGATCTCTACTGTGTCAAATCATTGCCGTTCAAGGCAACAGAATTGGACGTGTTTATTAAAAAACACGTCCTTGAATTGACACACTACTGAAGTGATCTCTACTGTGTCAAATCGTTGCCGTAGTATGCGACAGTATTGGACGTGTTTATTAAGAAACACGTCCTTGAATATGACACACTTCAGAAGTGATCTCTACTGTTCAAATCGTTGCCGTAGTAGGCAACAGTATGGACGTGTTTATTAAAAAACACGTCCTTGATATGACACATTACTGAATGAACTCGTCTGTTTCAAATCGTTGCCGTAGTAGGCAACAGTATGGACGTGTTTATTAAAAAACACGTCCTTGATTGACACATTACTGAAGTGATCTCTACTGTTCAAATCGTTGCCGTAGTAGGAACAGTATTGGACGTGTTTCTTAAAAACACGTCCTTGATTTGACACACTACTGAAGTGATCTCTACTGTGTCAAATCGTTGCCGTAGTAGGCCTGTTTCAAATCGTTGCCGTAGTAGTGAACAGTATTGGACGTGTTTATTAAAAAACACGTCCTTGATATGACACATTACTGAAGTGATCTCTTCTGTGTCAAATCGTTGCCGTAGTAGGCAACAGTATTGGACGTGTTTTTAAGAAACACGTCCTTCATATGACACACTACTGAAGTGATCTCTCTGTTTCAAATCGTTGCCGTAGTAGGCAACAGTATTGGACGTGTTTTTAAGAAACACGTCCTTGATTGACACATTACTGAATGAACTCGTCTGTTTCAAATCGTTGCCGTAGTATGCGACAGTATTGGACGTGTTTCTAAGAAACACGTCCTTGATTGACACATTACTGAAGTGATCTCTACTGTTTGAAATCGTTGCCGTAGTAGTGAACAGTATTGGACGTGTTTCTTAAGAAACACGTCCTTGATTTGACACATTACTGAAGTGATCTCTACTGTGTCAAATCGTTGCCGTAGTAGGCAACAGTATTGGACGTGTTTCTTAAGAAACACGTCCTTGAATATGACACATTACTGAAGTGATCTCTACTGTTTCAAATCGTTGCCGTTCAAGGCAACAGTATTGGACGTGTTAAGAAACACGTCCTTGAATATGACACAATTCAGAAGTGATCTCTCCTGTGTCAAATCGTTGCCGTAGTATGAACAGTATTGGACGTGTTTCTAAGAAACACGTCCTTGATTGACACATTACTGAATGAACTCGTCTGTTTCAAATCGTTGCCGTAGTAGTGAACAGTATTGGACGTGTTTATTAAAAAACACGTCCTTGATTGACACATTACTGAATGAACTCGTCTGTTTCAAATCGTTGCCGTAGTAGGCAACAGTATTGGACGTGTTTATTAAAAAACACGTCCTTCAATATGACACACTACTGAAGTGATCTCTACTGTGTCAAATCATTGCCGTAGTAGGCAACAGTATTGGACGTGTTTATTAAAAAACACGTCCTTGAATATGACACATACTGAAGTGATCTCTTCTCTGTTTGAAATCATTGCCGTAGTAGTGAACAGTATTGGACGTGTTTATTAAAAAACACGTCCTTGAATATGACACACTACTGAAGTGATCTCTACTGTGTCAAATCATTGCCGTAGTAGTGAACAGTTTTGGACGTGTTTCTTAAGAAACACGTCATTGATTTGACACATTACTGAAGTGATCTCTACTGTGTCAAATCGTTGCCGTAGTATTGAACAGTATTGGACGTGTTTATTAAAAAACACGTCCTTCAATATGACACACTACTGAAGTGATCTCTACTGTGTCAAATCGTTGCCGTAGTAGGCAACAGTATTGGACGTGTTTGTTAAGAAAACACGTCCTTGATTGACACATTACTGAATGAACTCGTCTGTTTCAAATCGTTGCCGTTCAAGGCAACAGTATTGGACGTGTTATTAAAAAACACGTCCTTGAATTGACACACTACTGAAGTGATCTCTACTGTTCAAATCGTTGCCGTTCAAGGCAACAGTATTGGACGTGTTTATTACAAAACACGTCCTTGATTTGACACATTACTGAATGAACCCATCTGTTTCAAATCGTTGCCGTAGTAGTGAACAGTATTGGACGTGTTTATTAAAAAACACGTCCTTGAATATGACACACTTCAGAAGTGATCTCTACTGTGTCAAATCATTGCCGTAGTAGGCAACAGTATTGGACGTGTTTATTAAAAAACACGTCCTTGAATATGACACATTACTGAAGTGATCTCTACTGTTTCAAATCATTGCCGTAGTAGTGAACAGTTTTGGACGTGTTTCTTAAGAAACACGTCATTGATTTGACACATTACTGAAGTGATCTCTACCGTGTCAAATCATTGCCGTAGTAGTGAACAGTATTGGACGTGTTTATTAAAAAACACGTCCTTGATTTGACACATTACTGAAGTGATCTCTCTGTTTCAAATCGTTGCCGTTCAAGGCAACAGAATTGGACGTGTTTATTAAAAAACACGTCCTTGATTTGACACATTACTGAAGTGATCTCTAGTGTGTCAAATCATTGCCGTAGTAGGCAACAGTATTGGACGTGTTTATTAAAAAACACGTCCTTGATTTGACACATTACTGAAGTGATCTCTACTGTGTCAAATCGTTGCCGTTCAAGGCAACAGTATTGGACGTGTTATTAAAAAACACGTCCTTCATATGACACATTACTGAAGTGATCTCTCTGTTTCAAATCGTTGCCGTTCAAGGCAACAGTATTGGACGTGTTTATAGAAAAACACGTCCTTGATTTGACACATTACTGAATGAACTCGTCTGTTTCAAATCGTTGCCGTAGTATGAACAGTATTGGACGTGTTTATTAAAAAACACGTCCTTGAATTGACACATTACTGAATGAACTCGTCTGTTTCAAATCATTGCCGTTCAAGGCAACAGTATTGGACGTGTTTATTAAAAAACACGTCCTTCAATATGACACATTACTGAAGTGATCTCTCTGTTTCAAATCGTTGCCGTAGTAGGCAACAGTATTGGACGTGTTTATTAAAAAACACGTCCTTGATTTGACACATTACTGAAGTGATCTCTACTGTGTCAAATCATTGCCGTAGTAGGCAACAGTATTGGACGTGTTTCTTAAGAAACACGTCCTTCAATATGACACATTACTGAATGAACTCGTCTGTTTCAAATCGTTGCCGTAGTAGGCAACAGTATTGGACGTGTTTATTAAAAAACACGTCCTTGATTTGACACATTACTGAAGTGATCTCTACTGTGTCAAATCATTGCCGTAGTAGGCAACAGTATTGGACGTGTTTATTAAGAAACACGTCCTTGATTTGACACAATTCAAAAATTATTCGTGTCTCTGTCAAATCGTTGCTGTAGTAGATTACTGTAAGGGACTTGTTTGTAAGGAAACGAGTACTTCCGTACATTTCACACGCACCAGAAATAAGTTCATGTTGAAATGGAGGATGCTGGGTGCTGTGCGACCTACAGCAGGTGTAACACCATAATGAGCAGTAAAGCTCGAGCTACTCACTGAATGTGTCTCTGTAGTCTCCCTGTGTCTTGGCAACGTGGCCCGCTTCCAGGAACCACGGAAGAGTACCACTTCAGCGTCGGGGAAGTCACCGGGATCACACGCTGCGCATAGGGAGGCCTGTTACATCACTATTGCGCTATACCATATGACACCCACAGTTCCACCAGTAAAGGATGGGAAAAAATTCATGCGTTACTTCGCCCTACCTTTTCGCGTAGTAATCCGCGAGTGAGGCACGTTATATGGCAGACGGCCCCGTAAGAAAGACGTTACCACGGCCATTTTAATTCGCTGAAGTGTGCACGTAAAAATCGCAACTACATCTGCAACATACCAACAACACTAATTCGTACGCGCCGCCGAAATATCCCTCCCCACTTTAAGTGGATTGCACGTCACGTAGAGAAGACGCTTCTGGTTCACATGTCCCCTCCAGCATCTCTACGGGAGGAGCTTTCGCACCTATTAACAGCGGCGGGCGTCATAAACGGTTACAGGGGTGGTGATTAGTCAACAGGTTACATCACACTTTTCAATTAACCCGTCCTAGTGAGGTTATTGCTAATGGCTAGGAGTGATGCACCCTTCGGGCTTGAATTATTCCATCGGAGTCCTCGCAGTGTACAATATCCCCATAATGCAGCCACAACCGAGCAGACAATGCGTTGCTTTCGCGGTGAAGCACCGCTGCCTTGATTCTGTTGCACGAACTAACTCAGCCTCCACATGCCATTTTCAACAACGCTGTTTAAGTAATGAACACTTATCCGCGTGCTCTGCACAATACGACACTCTTATGAACAGCGATGAATGCTTCTTGGAAATTTGCGTGAACTAGATGCGCACTCATTTCCATGCAAAGAAGTCGTGCCCCCATTAAACGCATTTCTTCCGATGCATAGCGAGCAAAATACGCACGCATAATTTTTCACGCAATGGGGAAAGAGCAGCTACCACTCCCACACTAACACTTCCAAGGCGGAAGCACCGGTTTGTGTGCAAGTCTTACAACTGAACGTGGATCTCAGTTATGTGGTGACAGAGATCTAACTTCGGAGTAACTCGAAATGAACACAACAATCATTCTCACTGGAAAGCGTCTTCCTACACAATTACTTGTCCGGTGCTTCTGTAAGCTGTTGTGCATGGTAACTATAATGGCACTTCACCGATCACCTAAACCGGAAAAGTGTTTATATCGGACTAAAGGTAAATGGGCAAATGACCCAAATTGCACTGTAGCTAAGGCACAAGAATTTAAAATTCGCTTTGACGCGCTGCGACTGCTCAGCGCGCAAGCGCATCGACAGTTCCTATCACCATTCATATCGTTTACCGCACTTCGTCCGTCGCAGCGATAACGTTCCCCCCTCTCCACTTGCGAGCACCGCCTAGGCGCAATGTGTAGCTGCGATGAACAGCGATTACCGTGCCGCTCCTGTGGACTAGTGGGTAGGGTGTCGAGCTGGCACTCTACAGGCCTAGGTTCGATTCCCAGTAAAGGTCTCGCCGAAGCCACCACTGGAGCACAGGAGTGTGGAGGCCAAGGGGACATGTTGTGCTTTTAGCACAACATTTCTCCTCGCTGGCTTCCCGGGTACAGTCGACGTACCCGCGCTCCTTTTCGCAATTTTTTTGCGGTCTTTGCACGGCCTTACATTCGGGGAGAAGCTTGCGCGAAGCGGGACTTCCGCCGGCGGAGGGAGTTTCACCCGCGGTTGTAACGCTTGGTGCGCGTATTTTCCGCGCAGTGCGTTGACGGGTGGTTCGTAGCCGCCCTTCAACGCACTGCGCGGATACTTACGCTGCTCGTCAACAAGGCGTTCCAACCACGGGTGAACATGGCCGCCAGTGAAAACGCTTCGTGCAAGCCGCCCCCCTGCTGAATCACATTTAACAGTGGCACACGCGTACTACAAGGAACATGGAAATGCTGCAACAAATATTGCCCACTGTGGTAATTGCCTATAATCACTCTTTTCGCAAGGACTTTAGGTTTTAAGTGTCGCCGTGCTCACAAAACAGGGACACGGATTCGCATAATCAATTGCATAATGCGCATAGATTCACCTAAATTGACTGGGAAGTGCAAACATCAACGGCAAACTTACATGAACATTCGCCGGTTGCATTCCCGTACGATCAGTTGTGCTTAACAATGGCTACGGGGACATTTAATTGCGGACATCCACTTCTGAGCATTGGGACGGCGGGTGAGTTCTTCAGAACATCTGCTATACCACCGCTTTCTACACCGAAAAATTTCAGTATGTGCACGACACAGCTTGCGCCACCGGCAGGATCTTGTGACATTTTGCAAGCTTCGGTAACGGAGAGGAGGTGGCGGTTTCAACATGTGCAGAGTGCCTTCTCTACCGGAGAGGCACGCTAACCTTGGCGAAACCCTCAAACTCTCCTGCCTACTCTTGTCTTCCACGCAGCTGGTTCGAGTGACAGCTAGTAAAGTGAGAAAAAGGCGAGTCTGCGGCAACGCCTGCGTGTAAGGCGGGCGCCATGAATACTTATAGCGGCATGCTAACAAGTAAAGCAAAATTTTTTTGTGTGCAAATTCAGCGTTTCACGGCACAAAACGTGCACTACGGCATTTAATGAATACTGTTTCTACAGCACGCGACTTCACATTTGCCTTTACAGTCTCTTTTAAATTAACGGTACACGAGGAGTAAATAATCGCACAGTGAGCTCAAATTCGGTGGAAATGACTTGCTAGAGCCAACAATAACCGCAGTGGAAACACGGGCCTCTCGCTATTCTGCACTTTATGCAGCTTGCACTGTAGTAGAACCGGAGGTACTTCCTTGTTTTTGTCACAGAGCCCTGTTAGTGCACAGCGATTCGCAACCTTGCCCTTGTGTGTCAATAAGCCAATTCGAACGTAATCACATAACATACTGTTATTGTGCAACTTTACGAGCGAATTCTGATTGTTTTTCTTTTTTTCATTATGCAAGCATCATTTCAAAGCTACTTGAAGCAAAGAAGGAAATATTCAAAGATCGTGTCTCACGTACCCTTCTGGAAGTTCTGGGCTGCAGTGGCCGACGTACTCCCTCGGTTGTAAAAAGGCCTCTCGCATCAGCTGCACGAAAGAAATATGCATCGTCAGCAAGATCCGCGGCTTCGAGATGTCTATGTAACCCATTTGGCAGAGCGTTGCCCTGCGAAGTTATTCCCCTTTCAGCTAAACGGGCAGGAAGATTCGTGCGTGCGAAGGCCCGTGCCAGCCTTACACTACTTCAAACTACACGATTGAGGGTATTAGATTATAAAAGCAGTTCCCGCAACTGTAACGCGCTGGTCTTGAAAGGCCTCCTCAAGCATGACAGCTCCTTGAGTAGCTTTCTAATCCAACATGACCACGCCATCAACATACCCAAAAGCTAAAAGAAAGCATGAAAAGTACGCAGTAACCGCATCGTGTCGCTAAATAAGCACCACAATTCTATCATTCATTTTTACATCAGTAAAAAAAAAAAGCGGTCACTGACAAGCGACATCACCACACGGAATTTCGATTCGCAGCATATAATTGTCTCTTTACCCTGCGGTAGCAGCTGTGACCTTCTTTGCACTATGACTGTAGAAATCTTGTTGGAGCGTTCTGTTCCCCTATTTATCGTGACGTATTTGCTAGCTCTCACCTATCCCCATTGCAAATGCTCAAAAGCACTTTCGTACTGAAAGCAGGCTGACAAGTGAATTCTATAGGCCAGTCCATTGGCACCGATCGGAATGACCTGCCCTACATTGCACTGAAAGCAGGGTGACAAGCGCATTCAGTACGTGCTGTGAGGTTTAAAGACGCTCGTCACGATGTCTGCTGCGTTCGGACGAGAAAGGATTCAAGCGAACGTGTGAGAGGGGAAAAAAACTAAACACAATTTATGTTTCACACTAGAGAGGAGAGTAAAGACAAAGAGGGGAAGGAAAGAAACTATAAACATAGCGCTACTCGACAACCTTAATACGACATACGCTGGAGTCAGCCCTGAACCAAATAATGCCCAACATCCGACTACACTATCATGCAACGTTCTGCACTCGAAGAGTTCTCGTATAAAAAACGAAACTATGCCTCACAGTTGTGGTTCAATACCCTCTCGGCATGATGCGCTGGTCGGAGCAAGCGAGGGCAGTGTAGCGGCCGTTGAGCAACACGTCACGGCCAACGACTGCCCGCAACACTCGGGGTCCAGGGCCAGTCTCAAACCCCGTATACAGCACCGGTTAGGCCTCGTTCACAAATCTGCCCCGGCAAACTGCACCCTGGCAGGAGCCGCTTCGCAGGCCTAGTCCTAGAACCCGGAACAAGCTACCGGAGCCGGAACTGACAGACTCGTCCTGGTCCAAAGCCCGCCTCAGGGACGACGATCGGAGCTCTTCCTCTCGAGCGGAACACGGCTTCGCTTGTCTTATTATTAATTTTTTTTTTGCTGTCCCCGTGCCACCTCCCCTCCGCTCATAATCTTCACTTTCAGTTTCTTGGGATTTACACACAAATATTGTGTCCTTTCCTCGCAATATCTCCCCAAGTTCTTATTGGCAACACAAACAACTTTATTAAGGGCCCGCGGTGGCATGCACACAAAAAAATCATTAAAAAATAACATTGTGCACGAAGGATTGGTTGATTCAGTGAAAATGTATTTCAACATACGGAAAAACAAAAATGTACCGACAGCAAACGCTAATCAGCGGGGAAGTTAAATGAGGCTGAGGTAGTCGGCACCCTTAACGTATTCTGGGAATTAGCGAGACCAGTAGAGCAACAGTGTACAAAGTGAAGGGAAGTTTGAAGTTGGCTCGCCTGGACCCTACGTTTTTTCCGTTGGCGGTTTCTTTTGCTGCGTCGGCGATCAACAAATGACATTTCTTGTTCTTCAACCCGCTGGACAGCAACCGACGATACGTGCTTGCGCCATTCGTGAAGTTCTGTTTTCAATTCCCTGCTTGGTGGCTTGCATGGGAACATTCTGCAATAACGCTGGCAAGCACAACCTCGTAGAGTGGATCCTCCATGCAAACAGTGAGAACTTGTCCCTTGAACAGCGGACAATCAATGTAGATCTCCGCCTCTGGCAAGTTCCTCGTAGATTGGTCCAATAAGGAAATGGTTCGGGTTCTACCAGTCATCTTGCAGTCTGGGATCAGTGAACGCTTTACGACACTTGTGCTGCATCCATTATTCCGTAGTATGTCTACTGGCTTTCTTTCCAGGTAGCCCTTCATTATCGGCATCTGTTCCAGCCCGAGATCGCAAGCCGCACTACTCTGCATGCTGTCGCAAGTTGTGTTGCTTTGGGTCCCATAGCACTGTGATGACAGTGGTTCTGATGTTGCTTCTTGTGCACAGGTTCCGCAGATCCTTCATGCTGCACTTTCTGGTATCTTACGAAGGAGCACGATGCTTCTCTACGTTTTCCAGTGTTCGAGGGGCAACCATCGTGTATGTGCCCTACCTTCATACAGATCCAGCACGACGTAGACTTTGGCGCTCGAGACTTTCTCCAGCAATCGGAATCTCGTTGACCCGGGTTATTCCTCCAAAAATAAAGGGGTTTCCCTTTGCTTTCTCTTACGGTGTCTAGTGTAGCGGCGGCCGTCGATTTGCCTTTCTCGTCCTTCCCTCTGGTGAGATCCACAATTCCATAGGCTTCCAAATACTGATCTGCCGTTGTAGCCAACGTATCTAGGTTACTACATCCTCGCTCCTTCATGAAGATCGCTAACTAGGTAAGCGGCGCAGCATCGGACAAGGACGAAATATGAAGCAACAGGAAGAAAACATACACTACCAACTTGTGTAATGTCTGAAGAACCACTTCATATACAGAGTAGTGCCATTCACACAACAAAAGGAAAATGTGTCTCTTTGAAACTGAACAGAAAGTACACTTACGCAACTGGTGTTGAAAGATTACAATTCTTTCGGATATGTCTCTGCATATACTGCTGTCGTTTTATGAGAAATTCGCTTCAATAACTTCGTCCTAGTAGCGCAGTTACAGATGTGCAAAAGCTAGAATGAAATTTCGCGGCTTATCTACTGATTATCCATGCGCCCAATAGCACAGCAACGCCTTTCAAGCAGGGACAAGAAAGGTGCTATGCCAGCACGCCACAAATATGTGGCACTATATATCGCAGTCAGGCGGCCAGCCAGCCATCGAAGCAATGTCACCGCTCAGAATTCAACGATATGCTTCCACTATGCGAACCCATGTCTACATTCACACGCAGGACATCACTTTCACCACCGTTGATGACGGCGCCATTCATAGATATGCCCCCAAGAGCGTTCCTGCATGTGTATGCATGTAGTGGAGAGATATATAAGGAAGGAAAGGCAGAGGTCACTTTGGTTACCCTACACTGCGGCAAGCAAGAAGGCGAGAGAAACAAATTAAAGCCTACTTATGATGATAATGGCACAAGGACATATATGGCCAAAGAGCGCCAAACACATTGTTATTGGTCAACTCAATGTACTTGACAGTTTTCAAGGTAAACTGAAGCAAGGGATAAAAACAAGAGTGGTGTATAGGGCCTAAAATCAATTAGAAGAAATGGTGCTGTCTTCCTGGGTCTAAAAAGAAAAACGTTGCGTTGTTTACGGAGCCATGCTGCCTCGGCAAGGAATGCGAAGCGCTTGACATGTGAGGTAAAAAGCTCAGCCATTTCCTCAGGAACGAAAAAAAGCTGAGGTCAACAATAGAGGTATGAAACTGTACGTAAAAATCCTGCACTGGTTAAAAACGTAAAGACTCTTCTTAAGGAAAACATTTGACCGTCCAAGAAAAAGTGATGGGTGTCGTGGTATTTGGTGTGTAAAGTTCTGGGAAGTGATGTCGCCTTTCTCTTTCTATGCTCTCACATCCGATTGAAACATGGATAACGGTCAACCGATCAGCCCATTTTGGACGTTGAGACGGTGGAGAATTGTTTAAAAGATCTGAGTGTGTTGCATGGATGTGTTCTATTCTTAGTCTGCATAGTGTCACCTCTTTGTATCTTTCGCGTTTCTCTGCAGTGTACATCCCTATGTTTGGCTTTACAATATGCGGTTTGTTCTCAATTGCGGTATTCCATTCTTCTTGCCATTGTCAACAAATTGAGTGGCATGAGGTCCTGATATGGTACAGTATCTACGTCAAGAGAACTGCGGAGTGCAGCTGCCGCAGCAAGCCTGTCAGTTATCTCATTCCCAGCTGTATTGCAGTGGCTTGGTACCCAACCCAGTGTTATTTTAATTTTGGATCTGTGAGCCGACTTAAGACATTTTAGAAGGTAATTCGCGACTGGATTCCTTTGTCCCTTACTGGTCGACAATGCATTTATCGCACTGAGGGAGTCTGTGTATATGACGGAGTTTGAATGTTTCTTCTTTATAAAGTGTTTTACAGCCAGCGGTATACTCTAGCATTCCGCAGTAAATATGCTTGTATGTTCGTTCATTCTTACTGAGGCAGAGAATGCCGAGCCATGTGCTGCACTTGGATGCGCCAGTGTAGTACTCTGCACACCTGTATTTTGCCTACAATTACAAGAAGTGCTGATTTATCGTAAGTGGAACCCTATGTTTGCCTACTTCAGTAAATTTCATGTCACATCTAACGGCATGTGTTTCCGATGGGGCAACTGTGTCTTTGTGGGAGGTCACTTCAATATTTGAGGCTGGTACGCATAGGCTTTCAAGGTGCGATGAAACTGTAATGGGGTACGGTGGAACTGCTGCTGGTCGCCTCGAGAACAACTGGGTGTCGGTTGTATCGCGCAGAAGCTCACCAGATGGATGCTCAGAAAGGGAAAGCACCTTTGTGGCATACAGAACGCTTGTGAACTGCCTTCGTCGTTATAGTGACCACCGGTCCACCTCGACGTAGAGGCTGGCTATCGGCCTAGTTCGGAAAGCCCCAGTAGCCAGAAGGAGCCTAAAGTGGTACACTGGGTCAAGTATCTTGAGAGCAGATCTTGACGCTGAGTCATACAATCAATGCGTGACAGGACTATGTTATTCAGGAGGTTTAGCAGACAGTCACGGTCTGTACCCAAGACTGACGGGAGAGACCCTTCAGAAGATTCAAAGGTTTCAAGCATTTCACTTGTAGCTGCTTGATATGTGGAACAAAGGTAAGCTTTGAATCTACAATGACACCTAGAAATCTATGTTCTTTTTTAATGACAATGGCCTGGCATTCATTATGATGTCCGGGTCTGGCCTAATGCCACGCTGTGTAGAAAAAAAGGACAGAGGCAGTGTTCCCCCCAGTTAAATTTAAAACCATTTTTTTCAGCCCAGCAGGAGAGTTTATTTACACCTAGCTGAATTTGTCGTTCACAGATGGCCAGGTTACAGGATTTAAAACTTATCTGGACATCATCCACATAAACAGAATAGGATGTGGTTTTAGGCAAAACTCTCCTGATGGAGTTCATTTTAACTATAAAAAGCGTGCAGCTGAGGAGTCCGCCTTGTGGGACACCATTCTCCTGGATAAAATGCTTCGATAGCGTGTTTCCGACACGCACTACGAATGTGCGTTCAGAAAGGTAGCTTTCAATGGAATTCAGCATGCTCCCTAAGACTCCAGAACAATGCAGGTCACGAAGAATACCATAACGCCACGCCGTGTCGTAGGCTTTCTCCAAGTCAAAAAATACACAAAGACAGTGTTGCTTGTGGATGAAAGCATCCCTAACATATGACTCAAGTACTACAAGCTGATCGGTTGTCGGCCGTCCAGACCTGAATCTTGCTTCACGCTTGTCAAGGAGGCCATTAAATTCAAAGTATACAAGGCGGCAGTTTATTATTTTTTCAAATAGGGCACAAGCGGCTGGTTGACGCAATGGGCCTATAGCTAGATCCAAGTGAAGCTTCCTGTCCCTGTTTAAGAGTAGGGATTATAACTGCCTCTTTCCAGGCTTTGGGTATGCGCCCAGAGGACCACATCTTGTTTAAGAGGTAGAGGATAGTTTCAAGGGTAGGTTCGTGTAGGTGCTTCAGCATACCATACGTAATGCCGTCGGTCCCTGGTGCTGAGTTACCACAAGCTCTCAAAGCCGCCTTCAGCTCCTCCATGGTGAATGGGCTGTTGTAGCCTCCTGTAGGTGGCATTTTATCACGGATGGGTTTCCGCTCCTCAGCCAGCTTATGTCGCATGAAGGAGTCTTTATAACCCTTTCAGGCACAACGTCCACGTATGAGGACGCAACTTGTTTTTGCCAGTTTTTTGGACTAGTCAGAAAGAAAGGGCAAGATACACTGCGCATAGCATCAGTTGAACCTTCAGCATAGTCAACGTGTCTTGACTTAACCTCAATATGCTAAGTATGACCATAACCTATCACTCTGGTGAAGGCACTACGATGTCCGACGGGTTGTTCGACGTGCCGCATTCCAGGACCAACGTCATAAGTATTATTTTTCTCCGCATGAAATGAACGCAACCAAAAACAAATTGCGCATGCGTTTTAAGCCAACAATTTCCTTATCCTTATATAAAAATGGAACGTGACTGACTACTGAGTAATTAAATAATCAATTATTCTCTAATTAGGATTAATTAGCAAAACTCGCAAAATACAGTATATTACTTTATTTTCTTTCTTGGAATGTAATATTGAGTGCACTGTGCCCTTGGAGTGCTCTTAGTCTGCTATAAACCTTATATGTATCTGTGTAAGAGTTTACCCCTGAGAGGAATGAATGCCAACTTTACCTTTTCGATTCGCGTCGGATACGCCTACCATTTGCTTTAGCCCGCTTGAAGTTTTTGAAATTGTCTGTATTAGGATATCCGCGAAATTTCGACCAGGCTTTGTTTTGGCCACTGCGGGCATTTTTGCACTCCGCTTTCCACCACGGCCTTTGTTTGTACATGATGTTCTGTGGAGCCATTTTTGTGAGTGGGAAAGAGTGGTAATGGTTTAACCTGTGTTTTGAGGCCTCGTTACACGTGTTTTTTCTTTCTTTTTTGTCTCGAGTAGAGTGAGCCTCGGCGGTAGCGGGGGCGGAGTGTAGGAAGTCGCCATCGCTTCTTCTGAAGCGGTGGAGGCCGGCGAAACCGCGGGTGTTCGAGTTTAAGGCCTCTCCTGTTGAGGAGGAGCCTTCTAGGCTCCCGACTGCGAGGCCGGCGGGCCCTGTTTCGCAGGTGGCAGGGCAGCTTTTGCTGACTGTGCCTGGGGCGGTGGTGGTACTGCCACAGGCCCGGTGGACATGGCCACGGCTGGTGCCGACAGCTGTTGTGATGCTACGCCCCGTCGCACCACATCGGCGAAGTTTGTGTTTGGAGTAAAGGACAATGTAAGCGCAAAACGCCTTCTAGCCTCTTCGAATGAAATGTTTCTTTTCCTTTTCCTTTTTCCAGGACGGACATGCCCTGGAGTATGCTGCTTGTGGTCCTTCACAGTTTTCGGAAACATTGTCCTTCGAGGCGCATTTTGCACATGTTGGGCGACCACGGCAACTCTGGGAGCCGCGGCCATATCGCTGGCATTTGAAGCACCGCCGTGGGCTTGGAATGCACTTTCGCTTACGTAACTGACTTGTTTGTGGAAGGGTACTCAAGGTGAATGTTAATACCAGATGCTTTGTTGGGATTTGTTTGTTGTCTTTCCTGATGTTGATGCGGCGGACAGCTACTACGTTCTGTTCTTTGAGGCCGTCCAGGATTTCGTCCTCTGTTAGATCGATGAAATAATTTTCAGAGGTGACACCACGAAGCAGAAGCAGGGAAGCCACCAATGCTTACTATGTTGGAAAGTTTTGTATATTGCACATTATCGTTTATTTCTAATAAGAGGTCTCCAGAAGCCACTTTTGATAGTTTGTAGCCTTGGCCCAGGGCACTGGTGAGGGATTTCTCTACTTTAAAAGGAGATATCGTTCTTGCACTCTGTTGTGGCATCTCACAGTGGACAACATGAAACTTGGGAAAGCTGTTCTGTTTCTTCGACAAGAACTCTTGCGTTGCAACGGTCCGCCCTCTTGTGTGAGGGCGATCATGTTTTGAAATGGAAGGAGCCATAAAAAGGATGTTGTTCTCGGCCATGGAGCCCAACAAGGTGACGGGACAGGAACTTTCTAGCAAGTCCTGCCCACGCCAGCGGTACACCGCAACTACAACCCAATATCCATAACACAGGTTGGTTAGTCACACAAGGTTAACCCTAGCCACCAGGAGACAGGAAAAAATCAAGAAAGAGAAGAACACAGGAGAGTTGTGAGAAAGAAGATAGAACAGGGAAATATGGAGAGGAGGAAAGGAAAAGGAGACTACCGGTTTCCCCCGGGCGAGTCAATCCGGAGGTGCCGTCTACGTGAAGCCGGAGCCAAAGGGGTTTGTTGCCTCTTCCGGGGGGCCTTAAAGGTCCAAATACCCGGGATCGGCTCAGCCACGCACGAGCAAGGCCGTTAGTTCAAACGACGATAATCACGTTTGTTGATTTAGGCAGTCATGGAATGTCCTTGCGCTCCTAATTACGTACAGCGACAGCGCCACAGTGAGTGTTCAATGTGGTTCACGCATCAGACATCACAAGCAGGAGTGTCAGAAGGTTGCACTGATACTTGGAGGCTATCAATTATGTATTCGTGTAATGTGGCGTATACTAGGTATATTTAATAAAATCATGGGAGTGACATGAAAGGCATAAAGCGGATGGAAATATGTACGTTTACAAACACGTTTTTGCATGTCGAATAATCTAAGCACGGCTGTCTCGGAGTGATCCTTCCGCACAAGGGCCTTCAGGCCAGTACATTATGATCAGTACTACCCCGCAGCAACCTGATCATTAATGGGATGTGCTACGACTATTTAGCTTCAATGATCTGTAATGTTTTTGTGTCTTCTAAAAAGTCTAAATCTGATGCATGGTAGAAGATTGAGGCGATGCCGGAAATATGGAGCCCGCACGACAAGGCGCAGGAGAGGTATTTCTCTCAGCGTCCCATAAATGTTGCCAATACGTTCTGAGACATTTACGTGTGTAGGGTTTCACGCCAAGAGCTGGGACTGCAATGGACGTGTTGCACGACGTTATGTGGACTAGTGTGGCTAACTGGTTGCCCAACTCATTGCCTTCGATATCTTGGCGCCCTGGTACCGAGTAGAGGAGGACATGCTGGTCGCACTCGTAAACAGGGCATAAAAGTGTGTAAAATGGTACACTTACTGAATTCTTGTGCGTTTTCAAAGCCTTTAGTGCTGTGACAACGCTTAGAGAGTGAATATGACTACCTTTCGAACTTTTGACTGCTTCATGTGCTTAACGGCCGTTAATAGAGCGCAGGCCGCTCTATCGTTGGAGGGTGCATTACACCAGCATCCGAGAAAGATGGCCCCGCTCCAGCGCATGACATTCCACAATGACAATTCGATGCGCTCGTTTAAAGTTGCGTCCTCATGAAGCAGAGACCAAACAGGTGTGCTGCCTCTGCCGGGACGTACTGAAAAGCTAGCCCCGCGTGCGCGGCTAGTCCTATGATCGCTTGTTTTTACGTACTGAGTAAAATGCTTTACTGGAATGTTCTTTTGCCACTATAGGTAGAGTGAAAAGAAACTTATGTCTCATTTTGACAAGTCTTCTCCGTGCCTGTGAACAGATCATGTCCGCGTGTAGGGAAAAGAAGGGGAGATAGAGAAAAGAGAAAGCTCGGGGTTGGGGAAGGCAGACATTGTTGCTGGATTTAGGAAATCGCGATTGCGTGAGGCGCAGTGAATAACGATCCTGTAATTTTTATGTCGGAAGGAAGGAAATAGTAGAGAGGGAAAGGCAGGGAGGTTAACCAGTGTATGACAACCGGTATGCTACCCTGCACGAGGGGAAGGGGACAGGGGAGATCGAAAGGTGAAAGGAAAGAGGAAGAGAGAGAGAAAGTGGGCGAACATATAGCACATTCTCACAGTCAGTGGCAGCTGCATGGCACGCGACATCACACATCGCTGTTACAGTCGCTTGTGCAAGTCTGTCGTCTTTAAGAACTGCAGCAGCGCCTTTGTCACCTTCAGTTGTGATGTCTTGTGCGGTCGACATTCCAAAATGGCATCAACCGACATCCGTCGCAGGTCAAGGTGAGCGAGAGCGGACGCCAGTGATTGCCTCTGTAAGTCATAGCGAGGACAGTCGCATATGATGTGTTGTAGCGTCTCTTCACGACGACAGGTGTCACAAAGAGGGCTGTCGGCCATTCCGATCATAAATGAATAAGAGTTAGTAAAAGCCACTCCTAACCACAAACGATAAAGCAGGGTGGCTTCTGCTCGACTGAGTTTTGGTGGCAATCGAAAATGCCGCAAAGACAGCAGGTGGTGTTGTCGACTGTTCCGAGTTTGGCTGCTTGAGGCACTCCACAGCGAGAGTGTAATCTCCTGTGCAATCGCTCGAAGTTGCCTGGCAGCGTCGGACCTTGAGAGAGGTATGGTCTCAACTTTGGTGCCATCAAGTGCAGACTTGGCGGCCCTGTCAGCATATTCGTTTCCAACGACGCCGCAGTGACTGGGGAGCCACTGAAACGTCACGTGGTGTCCCTTCTCATGTGATTTATGGAGAAGAGATCTGATCTCCAACACCAGTTGCTCGTATGGTCCGCGCCGCAGGGCTGCCAGCAAGGACTGTAAGGCCGCCTTTGAATCGCTAAAGATTGACCATTGTCGGGGTGCTTCCTCATTTACTACACAAAGGGCAGCACGCAGAGCAGCAAGTTCCGCAGCTGTCGATGTCGTCGGGTGGTCTGTCTTAAAACTGATGGTGGAAGCTTTCACTGGGACAACCACCGCTCCGGACGAACACTGGAGGTTCGAGGATCCATCCGTATAAATATGCACTTTATTGGCGTACCTCTCGTGTAGAAGAAGCAGGGATAGTTGTTTCAGAGCACCTGATGACAGCTCAGCTTTCTTTCTGATTCCTGGCACACCAAGGTGTACTGTAGGTCGAATGAGACACCAAGGGGGAATCGACGGTTTGGCGGCGGCGGTGAAGCCTGCCGGAAGTTTGGCAGAATATCTGGAGACCATTTTGCAGAATGACGCGTTCCGCTTGTCTGACGGCAATGTTGCGAGGTGGTGACAGCAGGCACGGGCAAAATGCCTGATGTGGGTTCTCAAGACTTCCACCGCAACGTGCGTTTGTATTGGTTGGTCCCGAGCAATCGCTATAGTTGCCTCTGACAATGTACCCCGCGGCAAACCGAGACAAGTTCTCAGTGCCTGAGCTTGTGCGGCCTGAAGAGTGCGAAGATTTGTCTTACAAGTGTTGGAAAGTACGGGCAGGCTATATCTCAAGAAACCGAGGAAAAGTGATCTGTATAATTCCACCATGGCGCCTACCGACATGCCCCAAGTTTTTCCAGCCAACAATTTGAATATCTGGGCAATTGCGGTGAGGCGTTTTTTCATGTGCGACACATGAGGGCTCCAGCAGAGATCTCTGTCAATGATGATGCCAAGAAACCGGTGGGTTCTGAGATAGGGAATAGTCCGCCCATTGATTGATATGACGTAAGGCGTCATTGCTTTGCGAGTGAATGCCACAAGTGCGCATTTTTCTGGTGATATGTTGAGACCTTGTTTGCATAAGTAGCTCGATGTCAACGTTGCTGCTCTTTGAAGCCGCGCACGTATTTGAGGACGCGTGACTGCCGAAGTCCAGACACAGATGTCGTCTGCGTATATTGAAATTTTGATAGTAGTTGGCAGGTATTCAGCAAGCCCAATAAGCGCGAGGTTGAATAGCGTCGGACTGAGAACTCCGCCTTGAGGAACGCCCTTGCAAGTAAAGCGTCGCGTAGTCGGGCCATCGTCGGTTAATACAAAGAATGACCTTGCAGCCAGGTAACTTTCAACCCACAGAAATAATCGACCACCTAGGCCAACCGTCTCAAGAGCATCGAGTATGGCCTCATGTAATACGTTGTCGTATGCGCCTTTCACATCTAAGAACAATGCTGCGGACAATCGCTTTCGGGACTTTTCGTGCTGAACGTAAGAAACGAGGTCAACTACATTATCGATGGAAGAGCGGTCACGTCGGAAACCAGCCATGGAGTTCGGATAAATCTTGTAGTGTTCAAGGTACCACTCCAGGCGGCCAAGGATCATCCGTTCCATTAGCTTTCCTACACAGCTGGCCAGCGCTATTGGGCGGAACGATGCAAGATCAAGTGGAGATTTGCCCTGCTTCAGTACGGGAACTAAACGGCTTGTCTTCCATTCATCAGGAACATTGCCCTCTTGCCAAGACGTGTTGTAGAGGCTCAACAATTCTCCCCTTGCGGCTTCTCCTAGATTGCATAAGGCTCGGTAGGATATGCCATCTGGCCCCGGAGAAGAAGACCGCCTGCAGAGAGCGAGAGCCGCTTCGAGCTCCTCCATTGTGAAAGGCAGGTCCATGCGACTGTCACGAGGGTGGGGGACGTAAGTTCGTTTTGGGTAGCCTGGACAGACTACTTGGTTTGCGATCCTTGCACAGAAGTCCTCTCCGACTGCAATGTCCTGCCGCCCTTGGAAGAGCGCCAGCGCCTTGAAAGGAAAACGCTGTTGAGGAAGGCAACGAAGACCTTGCACCGTTTTCCAGATGTGAGAAAGTGGCTTGCGGGGGTCTAGAGTCTGGCAAAACGTCGTCCAACGTTCAGACGCTAATCTATCCATGCGACGCTGGATCTTCTTTTGCAATCGTCTGGCTGTTCTGAGATCGTGAAGGGACTTTGTGCGCCGATATCGACGTTCTGCACGCCGGCGAAGTGCTCTAAGTCTTTCCAATTCTATATCGAAATCGTTTCGCCTGGACGAAATCATGATCGGATTTAACGCACGGACTATAAGGGAGAAAAGCTCGCTTGATGAAAAAAAACGAGAGAAAGCTAGCGGACTGACAGGACATCTACATAAACACACCAGTACAAGCACGCATTTTTTTCTATTGCTAGGGAGCAGGCATAAAATTCGACCCTGGCCCTCAGTGTCCAGCGGCCGCAGAACACCTGACCACGGCGGCGGTCAGCTCTGTGAAGCAGCGGAGTGCACTAATAATCGCTGTATCCGGACAGGCCGCCACTGGAGACTAAATCTTGGAAAGTTCAACGCAAGAAACACCTCGAGCGAAGCCAGGCTAGCGGAGCTACTCGAGGAGCTAGAAGTGTCGGTATTGGGTGTCGGGTTCCCAATCCACAGAGATATAAAGGGCAATGTCGATGAATTTTACAGCATTAACGAAAGGGCAGCATGCGCTGTAATATAACTAAATTAGCAGTATAAACTTAAGATGATCCATGGAAATGCGCCAACAACGAGCTACGAAGACTAGCAAGTAGAAGTGTTCTACGAGGATATGGAATTGGCAATGAAAAGAATACCGACAGAATATGCAATAGCCATGGGGTACTTTAACGCAGAAGTAGGAACAAAACAAAGTGGAGAACAAGCGATTGGAACTACGGTGTCGGCCACAGGAACAACCATGAAGAGAGGCTAGTACACTTTGCAGACAGAAACCGATTTCGTGTAAAAAATTCGTTCTTTATTTAAGAAGCATGAAAATAACTAGACATGGAAAACCTTTATTAGGAAATAAGGAGCGAATTTTATTTTATAAAGTGCGAGAAACGAAGGTATACTTCAAGACACAGAAGTAGTTGGCAAGAAAAAAGGTAGCGATCACAGATTAGTAAGGTCATCTATTGTACTTAATCTAATAAAAGTAAGAAATGAATAACTTACTAGAAAAGAAGGGAAACCTAGAGGTAATAAAAGCAAAGAACAAACACTTTGCTTCTTCTACATCAATTAATAATTTTCAAATAGTTGTGATTGCAATTCCATGTATTGTGTTTTTTTTGTTGTTGTTCTCGTTACCTTGGGAACATCTTTACATATCATTAGAGTTAATTACTCTAATGACCCCTCTGTGTTGCAGTACTGATCTCTGTCTATTTGTATTTTTATATATCTCTCATTGCATTTATGTATTGTTTCAGCTTAGCTATTTGAGTCAAAATACAAAGTGTTCTTCGTTAATTATATGTAAATATTGTGTAAAATGTATTTTTTTGTCAAACTGTATTTCGGAGCAAACGCCTCTGTCAGGCTATGTAGCCTTTTGCTTTTGTGTCGATTTCTGTAAATACAGAAAGAAATAAACCAATCAATCAACTAAAAAAAGGAGGTTCGACTCGTTAGACGAAAGCGATGAAGATTTAGAAGAAGTCAACAAAACCATTACGTAAATGATCTTCCAAATAGCGATACGACTCGGGGCTAAAACAACAAGGCAACTCGTAGGCTAGTTCTCCCACTCCACTAAAGACTTAATAAAAGAGCGCCTGCAGATGAAAGTGACTTCCTCAAAAGAAAAAATAGAATTCGCATAATTATCAAAGCTGATCATTGATACCAAACAAACAGATGTAAGGAACTTTAATGTGAAAAAAAAGCAGAGAAAGCAGTACAGAAAGGTACCAGCATTAAATTGTTGCAAAATAAACTGCAATTAGAAGAAAATCGATGCGCTAAAAGATAAACAAGGTAACGTTACCAATAAGTTCAACGAAATAGTGAAGGTAGCGGAAGATTTCTGCCCTGAACCGTACAGCTCTCACACAGACCATGCAGCCTTAGCAGAAATCATATCAGAGGAGGACACTGAATTTCGACATATAGCCACTGACGAAGTCAGACAAGCCGTCAAAGGGATGTCCCGCGGTAAAGCATCAAGTGGAGACGGCATAAGAGCCGACTTGTTCAAAAACGAAGGAGACATTATATCTGAAAAAATTTCGTCGCTCTTCGCGAAATGTATCAAGACACGTAGTGTACCGCCAGGCTGGAAAAACGCCAATATATTCCTTATACAAAAGAAAAGTGACAAGGGAATTAAGGAATTGCATACCAATTAGTCTACTCCCAAAAATATACAAGCCAATTACGAAAGTAATTTCTTCTAGGAGAAGAGAAACACTCGACTACTACCAACAAAGAGAACAAGTTGGTTTTAGGAAAGGTTACTCAACACAGTCATGTTATCAACCTAATGATTGAGAATTTCGCTGAATATAAACCTCTTTAATGGCCTTTACAGAGTACGAGAAAGCACTTGATTCCATAGCAATACAAGCAGCTCTAGAAGCTTTACATCGACAAGGTGTGCCTGACGTATACATGCAAACCACAAGTAATGTCTACAAAGATTACATAGCAACGCTACTCATACATGAAAAGAGAAGGAAAATTCCGATCAAGAGAAGGGTCAGACAGGGAGGTATGACCTCTCGATGTTATCCGCTGCATGCCTAGAAGAAGTGTTCAGACGTCTAGACTGGGAAAAAGTGAATATCTGAGCAACTTAAGATTTGCAGACGACATCGTGCTCTTTGGCAATGAGAGTGACGAACTTCAACACATGATTGTGGACCTACACCGGAAAAGTCTTAAAATAGGACTAAAATTAAGGTCAACTTTCTAGCTAAGCAACAGGAATTTGAGAATAAACTCTTAGAATGTGTGAGGGAATACGCATACTGCGCCAGTTCTTAATAAGGACGCCTACCTATGACAAGAAAATACTCCGTATAATAAGGATACCATGAAGAACATTCGGGGGGCATTCCCAAATCATGACTGGAAACTTGCCACTCTCACTGAAGCGAAAAGAACTTAATCACTGCACTCTCACAGTGCTAACATGCGGTGCGGAAACATGGACGTTAACTAAAAATCAACAGATGAAATTCCGGGGCAACCAGCATGCAATGGAAGAAAATGATAGGTGTAACGCTAAAAGATAAAAAAAAAGAGCGCTGCATATCAGACAATAGACACAAGTAAGTGATATTATTGCATGAAATTAAAGAAAGAAAATGGCAGATCCGACGTGCTGCGGAAGTAATCAAGGAATTGCGAAGCATGTTGTCTCGCTGTACCGATTTTGGTATATATGGAGTTAACGAAACGCCCGCAAGAACACCAGGATTGTGGCATGTAAACCATGCCGCTCATAACACGCATGTCATGATTGTGATGTCATGACATCTCATTTATGTTGCTCATGCAGTCATGTTGTGCCGTAGCAATTTTGATATGCATCCCATTAACGAAACGCCTGGCATGTAAATCATGCCGCTCATGACATCCATGTCACGATCTTCCTGTTCTTATAACGTGTCACCCATGGTCACCGGATATTGTTGCCTCGCCATACCAATTTTGGTATATATAAAGTTAGTAACGAAACGGGCGCAAGAGCACCAAGACCATGGCATGTAAATCACGCCGCTCATGACATGCATGTCATGATTTTCATGTTATGACCTGTCATGTGTTCTTCATGCAGTCATGTTGTGGCATACCAGTTTTCGTATACATCCCATTAACAAAACGGCACAAAGTCGCAGATAGATAGATAGATAGATAGATAGATAGATAGATAGATAGATAGATAGATAGATAGATAGATAGATAGATAGATAGATAGATAGATAGATAGATAGATAGATAGACATTTGTTGCACCAATGTATTTCACATATATTGATGCATCAGAAGAGCGCATCAATATATGTCGCTACCATGTGTGTTTTAATATACTCGACTAAGGCTAAAGAGTGAGCTATCCCTCCGCGGCCGCTTCATCCTAGCTCTACTTGTGAGGCCGCAGCCTTTCCTTGCGCCCACACAGAAGACTTTTACCGTGCATGTCACAAGCTATGGTTAAGTTTTCAGAGTGCGACAACGCCACAGCATTACCGCAACACCGTGTATGTGGGATCATTACCACGTAAGCGGCGCAGCATTGGTCAATGACGAAATATGCAGCAACAGGAAGGAAACATGCACTACCAACTGGTATAATGTCTGAAGGATCACTCTATATACAGATTAGTGCAATTCACACAACAATATGGAAATTCGTCTGTTTGAAACTGAACGGAAGGTACACTTACGTAACTAGTGATGAAAGATTACAATTCTTTCGGATATGTCTCAGCTTATTCTGCTGCTGCTTTATTAGAAATTCGCTTCAATATCTTCGCCCTATGTAGCACAGTCTCAGATGTGAAAAAACTAGAATCAGATTTCGCAGCTTACCCACTGATTATACACACACACCCCATAGCCCAGCAACGCCTTTCATTAGGTATGGGCAATAGTAAACAGGGACATGAAATGTGCTACGCCGGCCCGCCACAAAGATATACCACTATATATCGCAGTCAGGCGGCCAGCCCGCTATCCAAGCAAAGTTACCGCTCAGAATTCAATGATATGCTTCCACTATGCGAACTCATGTCTACATTCACACGCAGGACACCACTTTGGTCTGAATAAACCAATTACATTAGCGCTGATGACGGCGTCATTCGTGGATATGCCCGCAGAAGCGCTGCTGTAGGTGTATGCATGTAGTGGACAAAGATATAAGGAAGGAAAGGTCGGGGTCACTTTGGCTACACCAAACTGCGGCAAGTGAGAAGGCGAGAGAGATAAATAAAAACCTACTTAAGGGGTAACCCAGCGTGAAGGGCGCCTGTGAACGCCAGAAGTTCTTAGAAAGGCCGCAATGTCTTCTGTGTAGTTGATTGGCGAAGACGGTAGTTTAGGACTGTCCGTTAGTTCAAACGACGATAATCAAGTTTTTTCATTTATTCAGTCCTAGAATGCCTTTACGCTTCGAATTATCTACAGCACCACAGCAAGTGTTCAATGATGTCCACGCATGCGACATCACAAGCAGGAGCGTCAGCCATTCCAATAAGTGCAGAATAGGCCTTTGAGAAGGAATTCCCGTAAGCTCTGCTGATTGTTGTTTGGAATTCAGCTCCCAACTACAATTTACACAGAAGCGACGCTTTGCATCGGTGCAGAACCCTGCAAATGTAACTGCACCCTCATGTAATTGCAACAATTCCTGTTTCCCGTACTTGCAAAGTCCAGATTCGTACTGTGAGGGTCCTCAATGAAGCTGCGCTCTACCGGTCGTACGATACAGCGATACGTATTGCAAGGAACTCACTTCGTCTAACTATTTCGCAAATGTACACATCCGCAAGCGTCCCTACCTTCAAATTTTAGAAAGTTTTGTCGTACAGCAGTGCACTGGTTCAGCACTTCTTCATGAACCGTGAGCGCGCCATTGACGCCGCTAGTGAAAATTCAAAAATCACATACCTGTATGGCCTCAATCGGAGAAGCTGTCTTTGGCCCCTAGGTCTCACGAAACACCGGCTGTAGATACTTCCTCGCTGATGTCAGCCTGAAATTGCAAAGGCTGTGTGTGGGATACTGTTAGAAACGTACCTTATCCCAATGTGATTTAAGCATAAATATGTGTCCCACTCGGGAAAGAATGGCAAAGAACCTATGAAACTAGCATCAATTGCACTTTGCCAACTAACCAGTACGACGCAGTCATCTCGCATCACTTTCTTCTACCAACATCACAACTGATAGAATTCATATGCAGTGTGGCTATGCCGGTATTCTTACGTCCACTTGCTGTTCATGAAATTGTGAAAACACACTCGCCTGACTCCCACAGTATAATCTATGCGCATTCCGCGGGCGTTGTTTGCTAAGAATTCAAAATACCATGCCTATTATAAAATTGAACTCATTTAATACATGACGATTCCTTGAGTTCTATAAACCAACGCCTTCAACATTTAAGCGTTTCTCACATCCGAACACCAGTGTCACATGTCCGGTGTGAACGAGTACAAACGGTGTTCCTTTCTCATTTAAAAAGCGCAGCTCGTTAATAAATCCGCTCGGTGGCAAGAGCGAACAGAAAAGATTGGGCCGATCCTGGTGGCAGTCCACCGTCGGAGATGCAGAAAACTTCACACGCCGCTTGATGTTGCGTGCTCTGTCCCCGCAGCCGTAGTGTTTCACACGTAGATCTATTTGGTCCTTAATGGACATTCATCATCAGCCTAGCTACACCCAGCCGTCTCTAAGTGCCCCGGTCCTGTACTACCAGTGACCACTTAATCCCACAAATTTCTTGATCTCATCTGCCCACGTGGCTTTGTGCGGACACTTGACACGCTTATTTTGTCTAGGGATACGCTCTGTTACTCTTAGCCCCCCCCCCCCCCCCGACCACGATTGCCTTCTTAATGTCGTTAACGCGCGTTTGTTCACTGACCCAATCTGCTCTCTGCTTGCCCCTTAACACTACACCTATCATATTTCTTTGTCGCCTAATGTCTACCTCGTTCCTCAACGTTATTCGTCAATTTTGGTTGACCCCTTTCAGTGAGCCCCGTAGGTAAGTACCCGTAGGTGCAGGTGTTATACACTTTCCTCTTGAGAAACAGTACTAAGGTGTCATTCATTATCTAACAACTCCTATTGAACGCACTACGCCCCACTCTTATTCTTCCAATTATGTCAGGCTCATGGTTGGCATCAGGGGTCACTACCTGGCCTAAGTAGACATACTGGCTTACCACTCCCAATGACTCGCCGCCTATCTCAGACCGCTCTGTTCGCCCACATATTACTTCAGTTTTCTTATCGATGAAGAAATCGCAAAATACGATTTAGAACAGGGAATGTCGGAGGAGCCAACGTTTCGACAAGCGGACTTGTCTTCGTCCGGGCGGCAAGTCCGCTTGTCGAAACGTTGGCTCCTGCGACATTCCCTGTTCTAAATCGTATTTTGCGATTTGTTCATCGATTCAAGCATCCATCTTCCCCTGAGCTTCTCTTCTAGTTTGGATTTCAGTTTTCTTATTATAATTCAAGCACCCTTAGATGCATGTGTTATACACTTTCCTTCTGAGAAGCAATGCTGCGGTGTCATTCATTATCTAAGAAATGCTATCGAATGCACTCCGCTAATATCACTCCGCCTATGTCTAATGCACTCCACCTCGTTAGGCTATGAAAGTGCTCGGAAAGGTGATGTGTCAATAGTGACCGCAGGGTGGTAAGATCTCTAATTAGGCTAGGCTTGCTGAGCCACCGTAAAATAAAGAAGAGATATGCTGATCAGTCAACTGTAAGACGGAAAGTCTGTAGGAGTTCAAAATCACGCTGCAGAACCGACATGCAGCACTAGCCGAAGAAGCAGACATTAGGGTTCAGGAAGTCACCTATAATTTTGCAAGCATCATTAAGGATTGTGCAATAAAATTCGAAGGTAAGATTTCTACACAGGCTACTAGTAAATATTACCAGGAAACGAGGGATTTGCTTAGGCAGCAGAAAAGCTACACTACCGGACCTTTCGGTGTTACTCAGCAAGCGTAGGACAGTTGACTTATGAAATTAATATGGACAGGATTTAGCACTCAATAAAGAACGCGGTGAGCCTGAATGCGGTGAAAAAATTATCTAGACGTAGGCAAATATCAGACATGAGTTTTGAGAAAAGCAACGCAATGTCATCACAAATAGGGATGAGGTGGTTATATTAGCCGAAGAGTTCTACAGAGATCTTTGTGGTAGCGGCAGCGTACATGATCACACTGAACGAGAAACTAGCCCAAATGGAAATAAAGAAAGCTTTGCAAGAAATGCACGCGGGTAAGGCACGTGGTGAGTATGAGATAACAGCAGATCTGTTGAATGAATCAATGAATGAAGGAGTAAATAGATAGATAGATAGATAGATAGATAGATAGATAGATAGATAGATAGATAGATAGATAGATAGATAGATAGATAGATAGATAGATAGATAGATAGATAGATAGATAGATAGATAGATAGATAGATAGATAGGGTCAAAGTGATTAAGTTGCTCAGGAGATAGTTTGTATATATGCTGTAAAGTCGTCCGACTCTTGTCGTAACATTTCCAATTATAAAACACAAAAATGTACCAGGCGTATCACCGTTATACTGCGTAGCTCACTTTCCAGAAGGGTGCCCTTTGTTTCACAGGCCTTGCGCGTGCACCACCTATACTCTACCGTTCCCGCAATATTGCAGCATGTATGATATCAATGTAAGCCACTCGCCTGCAACACCTTCAGATGTTGACGGCCAACGAACAATCATACAAAACATAAATGCTATACTCACTTGAGCGGACCCCGATGCTGCTACTCGCTCGCACCCGCCTCAATGGAAATCACACCAGGAGGCATCTCGTGGCAACCAAGCTGCCACTGCAGACCCGTTCCTGCAGATTTAACATTAGTGTAACTCAAGAGGCACTATAGACAAAAAAAAAATAAGCATCGCTTCACTCGATAGCTCCAAACCACAGTCATGACTACTGCAGGTGAGCTCTTTGGACAAATGATGGAGTGAAATGGGCACAGCGACATCGCGGTAACGTTCTTATGGAGTACAAGTGAATCGCGTGCCCCTCTGTGTTGAGGTTCCTCGAAGAAGGCTAAAACATGGACCATCTCAACAAGACCGTTTCTCCCGGGCTTTTCTTGCGAGGTCGCAGCCTCTTCTTGCGCTCAGACACCGGACAGTTACCCTGAGGATGAGGGAAAGGAATTCAGGGCCAGCGAAGCAAGCACATGCCCGCTGTCAAGCCGTACTGGTCACAACACACGCTGAAATTTCACGAGTACACAATGCCACAGCATTCCCGCAAACCAGCGTATGAGCGAACCAGGCTAGTCGGTTTTTGCCTTAATAACCACTTCGTATGCGCGTTAGTGTAGTCGACACGCCAAAATGCAACTGCCTTTTGGCGTGTGCACTACACTGACTATAAATCTTGGCACTACGGAAGACTTTTCCAAAAATGCACTACTATCATCTTGTTTATGCCACATATATTTAATTAGAGCACCAAATTATTCATTAGCAGCATCCGTCATCAGACAAATAAAAGCAGATTACTTTTCGTGGCATGTTGCCTTGGAACATTCTGCCCCACCCGGAAATAACAATTGAGGAGCAAAACAAAATCATATTGAAGGGGTGGAATTGCAGACTTTTAATGCAAAAGTGCTTGACAATTTCATTGCGCGGTTTGCCTGGGCGCAACTGATAGTAGGTTCAAATTATTCTAGCGTGTACGAAAATTTTTTTGAACCGCTAAATAAGTTTGAACTATCTACATTATCACTGTAATTAAAAATATGTAGGAAAGGTTTCTCCCGTTTCATGGGCGATAAACTCAGAGCTATTTCGTACAGTGAGTGTCTATGGAAAAGAAGCAAACATGCACCAAAAAATCAAGGTTTGAAAACGAAATACAAAATTGCAAAGTGGTTCCTCTCCTGAGATCAACAAAACGGCGCTACTTTTTAGATCAACTTAAGCAAGCGTACAAGATCCCAGGAAAAATTTTGGCGATAGTAAGTAGTCTAAGCGGTCGCGTCACACGCCTACCGATCTATTTGAGTCTTTTTCAAAGAAGCCAGATGTAGTGGTTGATAAGTTCATACATTTTTTCACACGTTTTTCAAATACCGCGGAATCTCACAGATTCAAGTGCTCGCTCAAGCAATAGGCGCAGACAAACGATGACCTGCGGAGAATAACTTTCAGTTTTCGACCTAGGAAACTAGCAGGTGTAGGTGAGTTGTCCGCGGCCACACTACGATGACATTTTGATACGCTGGCGGACGTACTGCTTTTTATGTTGAATGGTTTTCTAACTACAGCATCTATCCCAAAGGAATTAAAAACAGTGATTTTTAAGCCACTTATAAATCAGTAAAAAAAGACGAAGTTGAAAACTGCACGCCTATTTCAATTTTACAGATACGCTCACAGGTTCTAGAACACCTCTTGTTCGAGTCTATGACTTCTTGCAGAAATTTTCATTTTTATCCCCTACACAGTTTAGGTATATTGCTAATCGAAGTACCATAGCATTGCTAGGTGAGTTTACTGGCCAGTATTTTGGGCCCTGGATAAGAATTAGTTGAGTTCCGCTTTATTCATGACAAGCTTGGCTCAGACTTTTCAAACGGTAAACCATGACACCTTATCACAAAAACTACTCCGTTTAGGTTTCAGGGTACACTTTTATGATGTTCTCCTTAATTATCGCCTTGACAGGTCACAGGTGGTTCAGCGTAGCAAAGCAGTTATTAGTAGTAGGAACGTAATTACAGCTGGTTCACTAGAAGGATCACTGTTGGCGCCTTTATTATTCAATTTATTTATGACTGACTCATCATGAATAATCGGCAAAGCTCAGGTGTACCAATATGCAAATGATGTGGGTCTACTTACACACCATGACGTTACAAAGACGCTGTTAATGCACTGCAGAATTCAGTTTACAAGGCCATGCAGTGCTTCCAAGATAATTCTGTAATTGTTAATGCTAAGAAGCCAAACTCGTGTGCTTTCGAAGTCCATTAAAGGTCCATAAAATAATTTTACCGATACATTTACATGCGGCACTCGCAAATGTTGAATATGTGGAACAATTTAAATATTTGGTGTTATGTTCTACCGCTGATATGTCAGTAGGGCAGAGCAGACAACGCTGCACTGGGCGCTATACAAACTACTCTTTCGGCTCGTCTTGGAGCGGACAGGCGCCAGCTCTGCGCGTCTCTGTTGACGCGACCTTGCTAATGCTTTCTGAAAGCGGGGTCGTTTGGAAGCAGTGGGTTCCGCGAAAGCCCCCACTCGGGCACGGCGGGGCGCCGGCCCACTGCTACCTTTTGCCGGCCTTCTGGCCTTTTAGAGGAAAGCTTGTGTGGACAGCCCTGGCGCGGCGATGTGCGGTCCCAATACGAGGGGAGCGATTACTGACAATCACATCTTGCTTCCCGTAAACGTACAATTGATCAGTTGAGGCCTGTCCACAATTAGTCTAACGACCGGCACCACTTACGATTTGCCGAAAGTGGAGACTACGGCTACACCGATTGATAGCGGGAATGGTATGAGTCATGCTGTCACTCCTTGTGGTCGGTGAGAGGGGGGCCTGTGGACACCCGGCACAGAAACGGGTAAACAAATTTGAAAGCATCCACGTAGCGAGGAACCGCTAAGAGCGCGGGAGGAGAGAGAGAGCCATATTGAGAAACAGCGATAAAACGCCTGTCAAGAGTGTAGAAACACTGCTGTCGAGATTAGGTGCAGCCCAGTAAGGAGTGGCGTATATTAACTGGTAAACGGATTGGCTAAGCGAATGCTGAGGCGGACCAGCAGTGGTCTTCTCCCCTTTTCTTTGTTTACCGCAATGTATTAAAGACTGTGTAGGAGTCAGGATCCTTGAGTATAGGCTGCAATCACTGAGTTGAGAGATCAACAAGACTCCGTACGATGCAACTTTAGTCTGGGCCCTAACCACTTGGTGGCCGAACAGTGAGACGCGGTTCGTCGTATGCAGTAACAGTGCTCTATGCTCTAACTTAAGGAAGACAAGTAGAATAATAAGACGCTGTTAACGTTTGTGTTGTCGTCAGTGTGCTTCGGCAAGCTGTACATATGACTCCGTAAATATTTCGCTATAATAAAACTTCAAGTTTCATTACCTGCAACCTGCCTCCTGATTCATCGACGCCGATCATCTATCTCCTTCACGGGACACGATCCACATCAAGGAGAACACAACGAACAACATGACCTCTGGGTTTGACTTTTCATAGTGGCATGTCTTGGCAGCATCGTATGGCCTTTTTAAGCAACAAAATGAGAAGTGTTCCCCATCTGCTTTTCAACATAGAGCCTGGTCTCCCTTCCAGTGAAAAATACATACTTCACGCGCTAGCATACAGTGTTCTCAGATACGGTATCACAATTTTGGCATTTGCATCACATCGCTGGAAAACACGCATTAATAGCATTTTATGAAATATATGATGATGATGATGAGTGGTGTTTAATGGCGCAAGGGCCATTTGACGGCCAAAGAGCGCCAGGTTGATGGCCAAAGAGCGCCAGGCTTCCTCCCCAACCATCCCATTCCCTTCTGGGATAAAGTTTTTCTCCTCCTTAACGCTGGCATGTTAGGAAGACGTAGATCAGCTGTGGCTTTTAGCGTTGCAGATATGAAGAAGGAATCTGCCTACATCACACGCAAGATTGTCAGACATACCAATATGTGCGGAATAATCATTCGCGAAGGGATTCCCGGACGCCGTGCCGATTCTGGTTCGGAATTCCACTCCAGCACACGATCGCCTCAGAAGCGACGCTTTGCATGGGCGCAGAGCTCCATAGAATGGTCCCCAACGACTTTGCGACAGTTGCCACTGCGCCTGTTCGCAAACTCCTGATTCAGTGGGGGTCCGCAACGAAGCTGCACTCTGGCGGTAGTACGATAAAGCGATATGAATTGCATAGAGGTCACTTGGCCAAATTAAGCGACGAAGGTACGCAGTCGCAAGTCGCCCGTTCAACCTTAGGTCGTGTGAGTACCTTGCCGTACAGCAGTGCACTGATTCGGCGCTTCTTCATGAAATGCAAACGCGTCGCTGAAGCAGCCAGCGAAAGTTCAAGAAACACATACCTGTATTGGCTCAATCGTACAACGTGTCCTTCTCCCGTAGATCTCGCGGGACACCGGCTGCGGACACTTCCTCGCTGACGTCCACCTATAATATCAAACGTGGCGTATAGGATACTGTTATAAACGTATAATATTCCAATGTGATGCAACACGCGCATAAATATTTGCCCAACCTGGGAAAAAATGGCGAAAAGCGCATGAAACAACCATTATTTATACTCTGCAAAATAAGTACGCATGACGCAATCATCTCTCATCGCTGGCTGGTTAGATGACTCCTTTCTATGCTACACTTTAAAAATACGGTCACTCAAAAAATACGGTCACTCAAAATCTTGCCCAAAATGCCAAAAAAGGTAAGACTATAGTCTCGGGTTTTTTGTTAAATTTTGACTCGATCAGAAGTCGCACAAAATGCGTTTTCCCGCATCGTAGAGCATTCCTCTACTTATTGCGCGCCTTCCTGAATAAAAATACGGTCTCTCAAAATCTTGCCCAAAATGCCAAAAAAGGTAAGACTATAGTATTGGGTTTTTGTGAAATTTTGACACGATCAGAAGTCGCTCTAAATACGTTTCGCCGCATCATAGAGCATTCCTCTACTTATTGCGCGCCTTCCTGAATAAA
>CM023491.1:52938715-52993034 GCA_013339685.2 Hyalomma asiaticum
CGTTGCCGTAGTAGTGAACAGTATTGGACGTGTTTCTTAAGAAACACGTCCTTCAATATGACACACTACTGAAGTGATCTCTACTGTGTCAAATCATTGCCGTAATAGGCAACAGAATTGGACGTGTTTCTTAAGAAACACGTCCTTCAATATGACACACTACTGAAGTGATCTCTACTGTTCAAATCGTTGCCGTAGTAGTGAACAGTATTGGACGTGTTTATTAAAAAACACGTCCTTCAATATGACACATTACTGAAGTGATCTCTACTGTGTCAAATCATTGCCGTAATAGGCAACAGAATTGGACGTGTTTCTTAAGAAACACGTCCTTCAATATGACACACTACTGAAGTGATCTCTACTGTTTCAAATCGTTGCCGTTCAAGGCAACAGTATTGGACGTGTTTCTTAAGAAACACGTCCTTCAATATGACACACTACTGAAGTGATCTCTACTGTGTCAAATCGTTGCCGTAATAGGCAACAGAATTGGACGTGTTTATTAAGAAACACGTCCTTCAATTGACACACTACTGAAGTGATCTCTAGTGTGTCAAATCGTTGCCGTTCAAGGCAACAGTATTGGACGTGTTATTAAAAAACACGTCCTTCATTTGACACACTACTGAAGTGATCTCTCTGTTTCAAATCATTGCCGTAGTAGGCAACAGTATTGGACGTGTTTCTAAGAAACACGTCCTTCAATATGACACACTACTGAAGTGATCTCTACTGTGTCAAATCGTTGCCGTAGTAGGCAACAGTATTGGACGTGTTATTAAAAAACACGTCCTTGATTGACACATTACTGAAGTGATCTCTACTGTGTCAAATCGTTGCCGTAGTAGGCAACAGTATTGGACGTGTTTATTAAGAAACACGTCCTTCATATGACACACTACTGAAGTGATCTCTACTGTGTCAAATCGTTGCCGTTCAAGGCAACAGTATTGGACGTGTTTCTTAAGAAACACGTCCTTCAATATGACACATTACTGAAGTGATCTCTACTGTTTCAATCGTTGCGGTAGTAAGGCAACAGTACTGGACGTGTTTATTAAAACACACGTCCTTCAATATGACACATTACTGAAGTGATCTCTACTGTTTCAAATCGTTGCCGTAGTAGGCAACAGTACTGGACGTGTTTATTAAAACACACGTCCTTCAATATGACACATTACTGAAGTGATCTCTACTGTTTCAAATCGTTGCCGTAGTAGGCAACAGTACTGGACGTGTTTAATAAAACACACGTCCTTGATTTGACACACTACTGAAGTGATCTCTACTGTTTCAAATCGTTGCCGTATAGGCACCATGTACTGGACGTGTTTATTAAAACACACGTCCTTCAATATGACACATACTGAAGTGATCTCTTACTGTTTCAAATCGTTGCCGTAGTAGGCAACAGTACTGGACGTGTTTATTAAAACCACGTCCTTCAATATGACACACTTACTGAAGTGACTCTCTACTGTTTCAAATCGTTGCCGTAGTAGGCAACAGTATTGGACGTGTTATAAAACACACGTCCTTCAATATGACACACTTACTGAAGTGATCTCTACTGTTTCAATCGTTGCCGTAGTAGGCAACAGTATTGGACGTGTTTCTTAAGAAACACGTCCTTCATTTGACACATTACTGAATGAACTCGTCTGTGTCAAATCGTTGCCGTAGTAGTGAACAGTATTGGACGTGTTTATTAAAAAACACGTCCTTCAATATGACACACTACTGAAGTGAACTCTTCTCTGTTTCAAATCATTGCCGTAGTAGTGAACAGTACTGGACGTGTTTATTAAAAAACACGTCCTTGATTTGACACACTACTGAAGTGATCTCTACTGTGTCAAATCATTGCCGTAGTAGGCAACAGAATTGGACGTGTTTATTAAAAACACGTCCTTCAATATGACACATTAATGAATGAACTCGTCTGTGTCAAATCGTTGCCGTAGTAGGAACAGTACTGGACGTGTTTTATTAATAAACACGTCCTTGATTGACACACTTCAGAAGTGATCTCTACTGTGTGAAATCATTGCCGTAGTAGTGAACAGTATTGGACGTGTTTATTAAAAAACACGTCCTTGATTTGACACACTTCAGAAGTGATCTCTTCTCTGTTTCAAATCATTGCCGTAATAGGCAACAGAATTGGACGTGTTTTCTTAAGAAACACGTCCTTGATTTGACACACTTCAGAAACGACTCGTCTGTTTCAAATCGTTGCCGTAGTAGGCAACAGATTTGGACGTGTTTCTTAAGAAACACGTCCTTCAATATGACACATTACTGAATGAACTCGTCTGTGTCAAATCGTTGCCGTAGTAGTGAACAGTATGGACGTGTTTATTAAAAAACACGTCCTTCATATGACACACTACTGAAGTGATCTCTACTGTGTCAAATCATTGCCGTAGTAGTGAACAGTATTGGACGTGTTTATTAAAAAACACGTCCTTGATTTGACACACTACTGAAGTGAACTCTTCTCTGTTTCAAATCATTGCCGTAGTAGGCAACAGTATTGGACGTGTTTATTAAAAAACACGTCCTTGATTTGACACACTTCAGAAGTGATCTCTTCTGTTTCAAATCGTTGCCGTAGTAGGCAACAGTACTGGACGTGTTTATTAAAACACACGTCCTTCAATCTGACCATTACTGAAGTGATCTCTACTGTTTTCAAATCGTTGCCGTAGTAGGCAACAGTACTGGACGTGTTTAGTTAAACAACACGTCCTTCAATATGACACCTACTGAAGTGATCTCTACTGTTTCAAATCGTTGCGTAGTAGGCAACAGTATGGACGTGTTTAATAAAACACACGTCCTTGATTGACACATACTGAAGTGATCTCTACTGTTTCAATCGTTGCCGTAGTAGGCAACAGTATTGGACGTTTTTATTAAACAACACACGTCCTTTAATTGACATACTACTGAAGTGAATCTTCTCTGTTTCAATCGTTGCCGTAGTAGGCAACAGTATGGACGTGTTTATTAAACACACGTCCTTGATTGACCACATTACTGACGTGATCTCTACTGTTTTCAAATCGTTGCCGTAGTAGGCAACAGTATTGGACGTGTTTATTAAAAAAACGTCCTTCAATATGACAACTACTTGAAGGATCTCTACTGTTTCAAATCGTTGCCGTAGTAGGCAACAGTATTGGACGTGTTTCTTAAGAAACACGTCCTTCAATATGACACATTACTGAAGTGATCTCTACTGTTTCAAATCGTTGCCGTAGTAGGCAACAGTATTGGACGTGTTTATTAAAAAACACGTCCTTCAATATGACACATTACTGAAGTGATCTCTACTGTTTCAAATCATTGCCGTAGTAGGCAACAGTACTGGACGTGTTTATTAAGAAACACGTCCTTCAATATGACACATTACTGAAGTGATCTCTACTGTTTCAAATCGTTGCCGTAGTAGGCACAGTATTGGACGTGTTTATTAAGAAACACGTCCTTGATTTGACACATTACTGAAGTGATCTCTACTGTGTCAAATCATTGCCGTAGTAGTGAACAGTATTGGACGTGTTTCTTAAGAAACACGTCCTTCAATATGACACATTACTGAAGTGATCTCTACTGTTTCAAATCGTTGCCGTAGTAGCAACAGTATTGGACGTGTTTCTTAAGAAACACGTCCTTCAATATGACACACTACTGAAGTGATCTCTACTGTTTCAAATCGTTGCCGTAGTAGGCAACAGTACTGGACGTGTTTATTAAAAAACACGTCCTTGATTTGACACACTACTGAAGTGATCTCTACTGTTTCAAATCATTGCCGTAGTAGTGAACAGTATTGGACGTGTTTATTAAAAAACACGTCCTTCATTTGACACATTACTGAAGTGATCTCTACTGTTTCAAATCGTTGCCGTAGTAGGCAACAGAATTGGACGTGTTTCTTAAGAAACACGTCCTTGATTTGACACACTACTGAAGTGATCTCTCTGTTTCAAATCGTTGCCGTAGTAGGCAACAGTATTGGACGTGTTTATTAAAAAACACGTCCTTCAATATGACACACTACTGAAGTGATCTCTTCTGTGTCAAATCATTGCCGTAGTAGGCAACAGTACTGGACGTGTTTATTAAGAAACACGTCCTTCATATGACACACTACTGAAGTGATCTCTACTGTTCAAATCGTTGCCGTAGTAGCAACAGTATTGGACGTGTTTTATTAATAAACACGTCCTTGATTGACACATTACTGAATGAACTCGTCTGTTTCAAATCGTTGCCGTAGTAGGAACAGTATTGGACGTGTTTATTAAAAACACGTCCTTCAATATGACACACTACTGAAGTGATCTCTCCTGTGTCAAATCATTGCCGTAGTAGTGAACAGTATTGGACGTGTTTCTTAAGAAACACGTCCTTGATTTGACACATTACTGAATGAACTCGTCTGTGTCAAATCGTTGCCGTAGTAGTGAACAGTATTGGACGTGTTTCTTAAGAAACACGTCCTTCAATATGACACACTACTGAAGTGATCTCTCCTGTGTCAAATCATTGCCGTAGTAGTGAACAGTATTGGACGTGTTTATTAAAAAACACGTCCTTCAATATGACACACTACTGAAGTGATCTCTCCTGTGTCAAATCATTGCCGTAGTAGTGAACAGTATTGGACGTGTTTATTAAAAAACACGTCCTTGATTTGACACATTCCTGAATGAACTCGTCTGTGTCAAATCGTTGCCGTAGTAGTGAACAGTATTGGACGTGTTTATTAAAAACACGTCCTTCAATATGACACACTACTGAAGTGATCTCTTCTGTTTCAAATCGTTGCCGTAGTAGGCAACAGTATTGGACGTGTTTATTAAAAAACACGTCCTTCAATATGACACACTACTGAAGTGATCTCTACTGTGTCAAATCATTGCCGTAATAGGCAACAGAATTGGACGTGTTTCTTAAGAAACACGTCCTTCAATATGACACACTACTGAAGTGATCTCTACTGTTTCAAATCGTTGCCGTTCAAGGCAACAGTATTGGACGTGTTTCTTAAGAAACACGTCCTTCAATATGACACATTACTGAATGAACTCGTCTGTGTCAAATCGTTGCCGTAGTAGTGAACAGTATTGGACGTGTTTATTAAAAAACACGTCCTTCAATATGACACATTACTGAAGTGATCTCTAGTGTGTCAAATCATTGCCGTAGTAGGCAACAGTATTGGACGTGTTTATTAAAAAACACGTCCTTGATTTGACACATTAGTGAATGAACTCGTCTGTTTCAAATCGTTGCCGTAGTAGGCAACAGAATTGGACGTGTTTATAAAAAACACGTCCTTGATTTGACACATTACTGAAGTGATCTCTAGTGTGTCAAATCATTGCCGTTCAAGGCAACAGTACTGGACGTGTTTATTAAAAACACGTCCTTCAATATGACACATTACCGAAGTGATCTCTACTGTTTCAAATCGTTGCCGTAGTAGGCAACAGAATTGGACGTGTTTCTTAAGAAACACGTCCTTCAATATGACACACTACTGAAGTGATCTCTACTGTTTCAAATCGTTGCCGTTCAAGGCAACAGTATTGGACGTGTTTCTTAAGAAACACGTCCTTCAATATGACACACTACTGAAGTGATCTCTACTGTGTCAAATCGTTGCCGTAGTAGTGAACAGTATTGGACGTGTTTCTTAAGAAACACGTCCTTCATATGACACACTACTGAAGTGATCTCTTCTGTTTCAAATCGTTGCCGTAGTAGGCAACAGTATTGGACGTGTTTTATTAATAAACACGTCCTTGATTGACACATTACTGAATGAACTCGTCTGTTTCAAATCATTGCCGCAATAGGCAACAGTACTGGACGTGTTTATTAAGAAACACGTCCTTGAATTTGACACACTACTGAAGTGATCTCTACTGTGTCAAATCATTGCCGTAATAGGCAACAGTATTGGACGTGTTTATTAAAAAGCACGTCCTTCAATATGACACACTACTGAATTGAACCCCTCTGTTTCAAATCGTTGCCGTTCGAGGCAACAGTACTGGACTTGTATATTAAAAAACACGTCCTTCAATATGACACACTACTGAAGTGATCTCTCCTGTGTCAAATCATTGCCGTAGTAGTGAACGGTATTGGACGTGTTTTCTTCAGAAACACGATCCATTCATTTGCAACACTACTGAAGTGAACTCCTCTCTGTCAATCGTTGCCGTAGTAGGCGACAGTAATGGAAGTGTCTCTGAAGAAACACGTCCTTGATTTGACACAATTCAAAAATTATTCGTGTCTCTGTCAAATCGTTGCTGTAGTAGATTACTGTAAGGGACTTGTTTGTAAGGAAACGAATACTTCCGTACATTTCACACGCACCAGAAATAAGTTCATGTTGAAATGGAGGATGCTGGGTGCTGTGCGACCTACAGCAGGTGTAACACCATAATGAGCAGTAAAGCTCGAGCTACTCACTGAATGTGTCTCTGTAGTCTCCCTGTGTCTTGGCAACGTGGCCCGCTTCCAGGAACCACGGAAGAGTACCACTTCAGCGTCGGGGAAGTCACCGGGATCACACGCTGCGCATAGGGAGGCCTGTTACATCACTATTGCGCTATACCATATGACACCCACAGTTCCACCAGTAAAGGATGGGAAAAAATTCATGCGTTACTTCGCCCTACCTTTTCGCGTAGTAATCCGCGAGTGAGGCACGTTATATGGCAGACGGCCCCCGTAAGAAAGACGTTACCACGGCCATTTTAATTCGCTGAAGTGTGCACGTAAAAATCGCAACTACATCTGCAACATACCAACAACACTAATTCGTACGCGCCGCCGAAATATCCCTCCCCACCTTAAGTGGATTGCACGTCACGTAGAGAAGACGCTTCTGGTTCACATGTCCCCTCCAGCATCTCTACGGGAGGAGCTTTCGCACCTATTAACAGCGGCGGGCGTCATAAACGGTTACAGGGGTGGTGATTAGTCAACAGGGTACATCACACTTTTCAATTAACCCGTCCTAGTGAGGTTATTGCTAATGGCTAGGAGTGATGCACCCTTCGGGCTTGAATTATTCCATCGGAGTCCTCGCAGTGTACAATATCCCCATAATGCAGCCACAACCGAGCAGACAATGCGTTGCTTTCGCGGTGAAGCACCGCTGCCTTGATTCTGTTGCACGAACTAACTCAGCCTCCACATGCCATTTTCAACAACGCTGTTTAAGTAATGAACACTTATCCGCGTGCTCTGCACAATACGACACTCTTATGAACAGCGATGAATGCTTCTTGGAAATTTGCGTGAACTAGATGCGCACTCATTTCCATGCAAAGAAGTCGTGCCCCCATTAAACGCATTTCTTCCGATGCATAGCGAGCAAAATACGCACGCATAATTTTTCACGCAATGGGGAAAGAGCAGCTACCACTCCCACACTAACACTTCCAAGGCGGAAGCACCGGTTTGTGTGCAAGTCTTACAACTGAACGTGGATCTCAGTTATGTGGTGACAGAGATCTAACTTCGGAGTAACTCGAAATGAACACAACAATCATTCTCACTGGAAAGCGTCTTCCTACACAATTACTTGTCCGGTGCTTCTGTAAGCTGTTGTGCATGGTAACTATAATGGCACTTCACCGATCACCTAAACCGGAAAAGTGTTTATATCGGACTAAAGGTAAATGGGCAAATGACCCAAATTGCACTGTAGCTAAGGCACAAGAATTTAAAATTCGCTTTGACGCGCTGCGACTGCTCAGCGCGCAAGCGCATCGACAGTTCCTATCACCATTCATATCGTTTACCGCACTTCGTCCGTCGCAGCGATAACGTTCCCCCCTCTCCACTTGCGAGCACCGCCTAGGCGCAATGTGTAGCTGCGATGAACAGCGATTACCGTGCCGCTCCTGTGGACTAGTGGGTAGGGTGTCGAGCTGGCACTCTACAGGCCTAGGTTCGATTCCCAGTAAAGGTCTCGCCGAAGCCACCACTGGAGCACAGGAGTGTGGAGGCCAAGGGGACATGTTGTGCTTTTAGCACAACATTTCTCCTCGCTGGCTTCCCGGGTACAGTCGACGTACCCGCGCTCCTTTTCGCAATTTTTTTGCGGTCTTTGCACGGCCTTACATTCGGGGAGAAGCTTGCGCGAAGCGGGACTTCCGCCGGCGGAGGGAGTTTCACCCGCGGTTGTAACGCTTGGTGCGCGTATTTTCCGCGCAGTGCGTTGACGGGTGGTTCGTAGCCGCCCTTCAACGCACTGCGCGGATACTTACGCTGCTCGTCAACGAGGCGTTCCAACCACGGGTGAACATGGCCGCCAGTGAAAACGCTTCGTGCAAGCCGCCCCCCTGCTGAATCACATTTAACAGTGGCACACGCGTACTACAAGGAACATGGAAATGCTGCAACAAATATTGCCCACTGTGGTAATTGCCTATAATCACTCTTTTCGCAAGGACTTTAGGTTTTAAGTGTCGCCGTGCTCACAAAACAGGGACACGGATTCGCATAATCAATTGCATAATGCGCATAGATTCACCTAAATTGACTGGGAAGTACTTACATGAACATTCGCCGGTTGCATTCCCGTACGATCAGTTGTGCTTAACAATGGCTACGGGGACATTTAATTGCGGACATCCACTTCTGAGCATTGGGACGGCGGGTGAGTTCTTCAGAACATCTGCTATACCACCGCTTTCTACACCGAAAAATTTCAGTATGTGCACGACACAGCTTGCGCCACCGGCAGGATCTTGTGACATTTTGCAAGCTTCGGTAACGGAGAGGAGGTGGCGGTTTCAACATGTGCAGAGTGCCTTCTCTACCGGAGAGGCACGCTAACCTTGGCGAAACCCTCAAACTCTCCTGCCTACTCTTGTCTTCCACGCAGCTGGTTCGAGTGACAGCTAGTAAAGTGAGAAAAAGGCGAGTCTGCGGCAACGCCTGCGTGTAAGGCGGGCGCCATGAATACTTATAGCGGCATGCTAACAAGTAAAGCAAAATTTTTTTGTGTGCAAATTCAGCGTTTCACGGCACAAAACGTGCACTACGGCATTTAATGAATACTGTTTCTACAGCACGCGACTTCACATTTGCCTTTACAGTCTCTTTTAAATTAACGGTACACGAGGAGTAAATAATCGCACAGTGAGCTCAAATTCGGTGGAAATGACTTGCTAGAGCCAACAATAACCGCAGTGGAAACACGGCCCTCTCGCTATTCTGCACTTTATGCAGCTTGCACTGTAGTAGAACCGGAGGTACTTCCTTGTTTTTGTCACAGAGCCCTGTTAGTGCACAGCGATTCGCAACCTTGCCCTTGTGTGTCAATAAGCCAATTCGAACGTAATCACATAACATACTGTTATTGTGCAACTTTACGAGCGAATTCTGATTGTTTTTCTTTTTTTCATTATGCAAGCATCATTTCAAAGCTACTTGAAGCAAAGAAGGAAATATTCAAAGATCGTGTCTCACGTACCCTTCTGGAAGTTCTGGGCTGCAGTGCCCGACGTACTCCCTCGGTTGTAAAAAGGCCTCTCGCATCAGCTGCACGAAAGAAATATGCATCGTCAGCAAGATCCGCGGCTTCGAGATGTCTATATAACCCATTTGGCAGAGCGTTGCCCTGCGAAGTTATTCCCCTTTCAGCTAAACGGGCAGGAAGATTCGTGCGTGCGAAGGCCCGTGCCAGCCTTACACTACTTCAAACTACACGATTGAGGGTATTAGATTATAAAAGCAGTTCCCGCAACTGTAACGCGCTGGTCTTGAAAGGCCTCCTCAAGCATGACAGCTCCTTGAGTAGCTTTCTAATCCAACATACCCAAAAGCTAAAAGAAAGCATGAAAAGTACGCAGTAACCGCATCGTGTCGCTAAATAAGCACCACAATTCTATCATTCATTTTTACATCAGTAAAAAAAAAAAGCGGTCACTGACAAGCGACATCACCACACGGAATTTCGATTCGCAGCATATAATTGTCTCTTTACCCTGCGGTAGCAGCTGTGACCTTCTTTGCACTATGACTGTAGAAATCTTGTTGGAGCGTTCTGTTCCCCTATTTATCGTGACGTATTTGCTAGCTCTCACCTATCCCCATTGCAAATGCTCAAAAGCACTTTCGTACTGAAAGCAGGCTGACAAGTGAATTCTATAGGCCAGTCCATTGGCACCGATCGCAATGACCTGCCCTGCTTTGCACTGAAAGCAGGGTGTCAAGTGCATTCAGTAGGTACTGTGAGGTTTAAGGACGCTCGTCACGATGTCTGGTGCGTTCGGACGAGAAAGGATTCAAGCGAACGTGTGAGAGGGGAAAAAAACTAAACACAATTTATGTTTCACAGTAGAGAGGACAGTAAAGAGAAATAGGGGAAGGAAAAAACTATAAACACAGCGCTACTCGACAACCTTAATACGACATACGCTGGAGTAAGCCCTGAACAAAATAATGCCCAATATCCGGCTACACTATCATGCAACGTTCTGCACTCGAAGAGTTCTCGTATAAAAAAAAACGAAACTGTGCCTCACAATTGTGGTTCAGTACCCTGTCGGCATGATGCACTGGTCGGAGAAAGCGAGGGCAGTGTAGCGGCCAACGACTGCCCGCAACACTCGGGGTCCAGGGCCAGTCTCAAACCCCATATACAGCGCCGGTTAGGGCTCGTTCACAAATCTGCCCCGACAGGCTGCACCCTGGCAGGAGCCGCTTCGCAGGCCTCGTCCTAGAACCTGGAACAAGATACCGGAGCCGGAAACGACAGGCTCGTCCTGGTCCAACGCCCGCCTCAGGGACGACGAGCAGAACACGGCTTCGCCTGTCTGCAGGCACGCCGCGTAGCACCCCCCCCCCTCCCCCCACTTTGTCTTATTATTTTTTTTTTGTTGCTGTCCCCGTGCCACCTCCCCTCCGCTCATAATCTTCACTTTCAGTTTCTTGAGATTTACACACAAATATTGTGTCCTTTCCTCGCAATATCTCCCCACTCAAGAAAGTTTTTAGTGGCAACACAAACAACTTTATTAAGGGCCCGCGGTGGCATGCACACAAAAAAATCATTAAAAAATAACATTGTGCACGAAGGATTGGTCAACTCAGTGAAAATGTGGTTCAACATGCGGGGAAGTTAAATGAGGCTGAGGTAGTGATGATGATATGTAGAGTTTATTGGCGCAAGGGCCATTGTTGGCCAAAGAGCGCCATTACAGATGAATTGATTCAAGCAGTGACCGATGACTTGAGATGGTAATATGTTATATGGCTGTAAAGGGGCCTATAATCATGTCGCTGTATAAAGGCGTAAAACATATATAGCTAAAATTATGAAGGTGGTGGGTGGGGTGTTCTATGAATGTCGAATGCATGGTACGTGATTACTGAGCACGAATCCATCCTCAAGGTCCTTGCGCTGAAGGGCCGGGAGGGAAGGTGCTTTCCAATAAAATACCGCAGCAACAGCCTCTGCTGAGAGGGCGTGCTACAGGTCACCAGGATAAATGACATTAAAGCTATGTGTGTCTTTTAAATAGGCGATGATTGATTGATATTTAAAAACAGGTTCGTTGCCCAGGAACATTAAATGATGCAGTGGAAAATTCACACCTGTGGGTAGTGGAAAATGCTTTTTCCTCTGAGCCTCCAGTTCTTGGCATTCTAAAAGGACATGCAGTACAGTGAGTGGCTCATCACATCTCTGACAGACAGGTGGGTCGCCACCGGATAATAAGAATGCGTGTGTACTGTATGTGTGTCCGATTCTGAGTCTGCAAAGTGTAACCTGAGTGTGACGTGTCTTTGATTCTGTTGGCCAACGGGCGAGATGAGGCTTGATGACGTGTAGTTTATTGTTTGTTTGTTTATCCCACAGACATTGCCAGTAGGCCCGTACCTTTTTCTTGATAAATGGCTTTAGGTCCATCACGGGAACGGCCATTGCCGGGGTGACAGCGTCTGTATGGGCATGCATGGCTAGATTGTCGGCCAACTCATTTCCCCTGATATCACGGTGTCCTGGCACCCAGCACAATACGATTTGCTGAGCGGCTGCAATCGCGGTGCACAGTATTGAATACAGAGCCACAACCACAGGGTTTCTGAATCTGCTCAGAGATTTTAAAGATTTCACTATACTTAAAGAATCTGTGTAAATGACTGCCTTTGCTATGTTTAAGTGCTTGATGTGTTTAACGGCAACCAGGATCGCATAGGCCTCCGCGGTGAAAATACTTGTGCATGGATGTAGGACTCCGGAAGCCGAAAAAGATGGACCGATCACCGCATAAGATACACCAGCGTGAGACTTCGAAGCATCTGTGAAAAATTCCTGGGAAGGGTATTTGTACTGCAATTCCAGGAAGTATATTCGAATATGTGATAGAGGAGCGTGCTTTGTCACATCTACGAAGGACGTGTCACAATCGATAAGTCGCCACTGCCACGGAGGGAGGTCCACTCCTGGAGGCATAACAGACAATTCCTGCAGTGACAGGCCCATCTCTGCCGCAAGACATCTTATTCGTAGGGAGTAAGGCTCTCTCACGGAAGGACGATTCTCGAAGATTTGATGGTTGCACAGATTGTTTACAGTATTGTGTGTGGGATGTTCAGTGTTAGCATTTACCTTTATGAAATATAGAAACGCTGAGTATGATCTCTGGAGGTGAAGCGACCATTCATTCGACTCAGCATACAGGCTTTCTACGGGGCTTGTCCTGAACGCACCCGTAGAGAGGCGAATGCCTAGGTGGTGGATGGGGTCCAGCATCTTCAAGGCGCTGGGTGTCGCACTCTGGTAAACTATGGCCCCGTAATCTAAACGCGATCGTATAAGGCTCTTATACAGATTCAATAGGCAGCCTGTGTCGCTTCCCCACGTGGTGCGTGACAAGACCTTTAAGATGTTCATACTTTTCATGCACTTTTCTCTAAGATATCTTATATGTGGGACAAATGTCAGTTTTGTGTCCAAAATCACGCCTAAAAATTTGTGTTCCGTGTTCACTGGCAACCGCTCACCCTTTAGGCGGACATCTGGTTGGGGATAAAGGCCTGTCTTCCTGGAGAAAGTGACACAGATACTCTTGTGTGGGTTTAGGATGAAACCGTTTTCGTCGGCCCACTTGGACACCTTGTTTAGACCAAGCTGGACCTGCCTCTCGCATGTTGTGAGATTGCATGATTTAAATGCTATTTGTACGTCATCTACATATGTGGAGTAAAACATGTTTTGTGGAATGGAGAGGTACAGAGAATTCATTTTTATGAGAAATAGCGTGCAGCTAAGCACCCCACCCTGTGGCACACCTGTTTCCTGGACAAATGGTCGTGATAGGGCATTGCCCACCCGAACACGGAATGTGCGGTTGGACAGATAACTTTCTAGGACACTTAACATTTTGCCACGTATACCTAATTTCGACAGGTCCCTCAGTATTCCGAAGCGCCACGTCGTACCGTACGCCTTTTCCATGTCTAGAAATACGGACAGAAGGAACTGTTTGTGTACAAAAGCGTCACGTATCTTAGCCTCAATACGCATCAAGTGCTCCGTGGTGGATCGACCCTCTCGAAATCCGCATTGATACGGATCTAGAAGTTTGTTTGATTCTAGGAAATGCATTAGGCGACGATTAATCATCTTTTCCAACACCTTACATAGGCAACTAGTTAGTGCTATGGGCCGATAGCTCGAAACTGAAGATGGATCTTTTCCTTGTTTCAGGATTGGTATTACAGTGGCTTCTTTCCAGGAAGATGGGATCTCGCCAGAAGACCATATGGCATTATAGAGGGAAAGGAGAGTTTCCTTAGTTCCGGGGGGCAGGTGCTTCAACATTTCATATATAATGCGATCGGGGCCTGGGGCAGATTTTTTGCAGCAACCAAGTGATGCATGTAATTCAGCCATAGAGAAAGGTTGATTGTAAGCCTCATTTCCTGTGCTTTTCCTGTCTAGTTTCTGCCTTTCGATTGCTGCTTTATATTGTCTAAATGTATCTGTGTAGTGTGCTGAACTGGACACATGTTCGAAATGTGCACCCATAAAGTTAGCTTGGTCTTCAAGGGTGTCTCCCTGCATATTTACCAGTGGAAGTGGGTGCGTTGGTCGGCCTCTTACTCTATTTACCCTGTTCCAGACCTTGCGCTCATCAGTATAGGAATTGATACTCCCAAGAAATTTCTGCCAACTCTCTCTCCTGGCCTGCCTGCGGGTCCTCCTGCCCTCAGATTTAGCTTTTTTGAAGCTTATGAGGTTCTCTGCGGTCGGAGAACCGCGTAGCAACCTCCAGGCCCTGTTTCCTCCTAGCATTTAGACAGTCCTCATTCCACCACGGGACATGGCGTTTACTTGAGAGTCCATTTGTTTGAGAAATGCACTTTGAAGCAGCATCAACAAGAAAGGCAGTAAAATATTCTATAGCAGAGTGCATTCCCGACGAACGCAAGTCAGCCCATGACACATCATTAGTGATACTTTGGAATTTCTTCCAGTCTGCTGTCTCGACTTTCCACCGGGGAGGTCCTGGACTTGATTCATGATGTTTGGATGCTCTCAGTAGAATTGGAAAGTGGTCACTGCCGTACAGATTGTGAATAACTTCCCATTTGAATTCAGGAAAAATGGACGGGGAACTTATAGCGAGGTCAATGGAGGAATATGTTTTGTTGGCGAGACTATAGTAGGTGGGTTCCTTTTTGTTTAGGAGACACGCACCAGAGGAGAACAGGTAGTGTTCAATAAGACGTCCTCGCGCGTCGATGCGAGAGTCGCCCCACAGACCGCTATGTGCATTAAGGTCACCTAGAACAAGATAGGGTTCAGGTAACTCATCTATTAGGGATTGAAATTCTTTATTTGTAAGCTGATAACTTGGTGGGACATAAAGAGAACAGATGGTTACGAGTTTATTTAAAAGGACGGCACGAACAGCCACCGCCTCAAGAGTAGTTTGCAAAGGGAGGTGCTGGCATGCTACACTTCTGTCCAGTATGATGGCGACACCGCCAGATGATGCGAAGCCATCCTCGCGGTCTTTTCTGAAGACAATATTTTGACGAAGAAAGTTGTTATTCCTGACGTTAAGGTGTGTTTCTTGGACACACAGCACCTTTGGACAGAATTTACATAAAAGTTCCTGGATGTCATCTAAGTTGTGTAGAAGTCCTCTGACATTCCACTGTATTATTGTATCCATGTTGAGAAAAGGAGTGGTGCTGTGTGTCTTAGTTTGGTTATACCGATCTTACAGAGGCTTTTCAGGCCCTGTGATCGGAGTTTTATCTTTTTTGGTGCGTTCGAGGGAACCTCGACGCACCCTGGGCGCTCTATGCGCCTTCTCAAAAATAGTTGTGTCCATCGCCTCTTCCGGGGCTCTGGACACACGCTCTAACGAGCGATTTGTACGTGCGGGCTTCGTCCCAGGGGACGAAGCCTTTGCCCCCACCTGTGCGGAGGCCGACGTGACCTCCTTGACCCCTGAGCTGTTCTGGCTGATGCCAGAACTGCTAGAAGCCACGGGTGTGGCAGAGTTTGGAGGTGGCAGGGTAGCCTTGGCTGCCCCCACCGTGGGGACGGGTGCCACTGGCGACGGCTCGCTGCTTGCAGGCCGGGCTGGTGGCGGAGGCCGGTGCGACGTTGCCCCCTGACGCGCCGCATCAGCAAAAGTTGTATGGAAGGGAGAGACCCTTCTACGGGCCTCCCTAAAGGAGATGTTTTCCCTGACTTTAAGAGAAATAATATCTTTCTCCATCCTCCAGTTCGGGCAGGTTCGTGAGTAGGCGGCATGGGCACCATCGCAGTTTGCACAGTGAGGTGCCTCAGCGCAGCCGTCTGAGGGGTGTCCCTGTACTCCACATTTTGCACAAGTGAGCTTACCACGGCAGCTCTGTGTGCCATGACCAAATCTTTGACAGTTGAAGCAGCGCCTGGGATTAGGGATGTAGGGCCTGACCGGTAGCTTAATATAACCTGTTTCGATATTCTGTGGAAGTTCACTAGATGCAAATGTTAGTATTAGGTGTTTGGTTGGGATTTCCTGGTTATCTCGCCTGAGTTTAATGCGCTGCACGTTGGTGACATTTTGGTCCTTCCAACCATCAAGGAGTTCTGCTTCAGTTAGTTCAAGTAGGTCTTTCTCAGATACAACACCGCGAGAGCTATTCATTGATCTGTGTGAGGTTACTGTTATTGGGGTTCGTCCTAATGTCTGTAGACTGGTCAATTTGTTGTATTGTTGCTGATCTCGGATTTCAAGGAGGAGGTCACCACTAGCCATTCTCGTTATCTTAAAGCCCGGGCCCAGTTTTTCTGTCAAGGACCTAGCAACAGCAAAAGGTGATATACTTCTAGCAGACTTGTCAGGTTCCTCGCTATGAATAACATGGAACCGGGGATATGTATTCTTGGGCTTTGCAAAACTAATCAATAAATCTTCGGTGCGTCCCCTCTTGAGAGGGTAACGATCGGGGAGCGGCGGAAAATCACTGGCCATACGTAAATGGGTTCATTCGGCAGCAGCACCAACCACCCACCATGGAGTCCAACAAGGGGACGCTACAGAAGCTGTAAGCACAGGTCCTGCAGACGCCAGTTGTATGTTGCAGCTATAACCTAATACGGAATATCCAAGGTAGGGTACCCACACAAGGTTAACCCTTGCCGCCAGGAAAATTGGAAGTAAATGGAAGAGAGGAGAAGACAGGAAAGATGTAAAGTAGGAGAAAAAGGCGAAGGTGTGAGAGGAGAGAGACAGGAAAAGGCGACTGCCGATTTCCCCCGGGTGGGTCAGTCCGGGGGTGCCGTCTACGGGAAGCACGGGCCAAAGGGGTGTGTTGCCTCTTCCGGGGGGCCTTAAAGGTCCAATCACCCGGCGTCGGCTCAACCCCCAGGATCCACTTTTCCCCAGACACGGCTAAGCCACGCACGGCGCCACGTGGGAGGGGGTCGAAACCCCCCCCATTGGCTCGGGTCCGTGGTGTCGCCACACACCAAACGCCTGCAGAAGCAGACGCCCCTGCGGGGATATCATTAGAGTTACATTACTCTAATGACCCCTTTGTGTTGCATTACTGATCTCTGTCTATTTGTATTTTAGGGGCGAAGCTCCTCTTAGTCTAACCTTGTCACGCGTCAGGCGTCAGGCGTAACCCGCGTGCCTCTCTCTCTCCCGGCGCGTGCCTCTGCTGTCTTGTGTGAGAGAGAGAGAGACAGAGAGAGAGCGAAAGGCGCGCGTTGGCTATGGAAACGCTCTTTCTTAGAGGAACGCTGTACCATCTCGCAAAGAAGGAGAACGCGCCTTCACCCACGAGAGACAACGTTGACGCAGGCAGCGTCTCCTAGCGAGTTTCTTGATTGAGAAATACCGACTGCTCGCGTTGGAGAAGCGTTCACCGGCAACCCATATATATGTATATATATAGGCACTGGATCTTGACTTGTAATGAAATGCCGGTGGGAGATTTCACTTGTGCATAGTTGAACCATGAGGATTCGTAGCGTGCGCGTTAACTAAATTAATCCAGAACTCGGCACGATCTACGATGAACCTCCCGAGCTTCGCCCACTCACCATCATTCACTCCGTGGATATGCTGTAATTTTTTCATATATCTCTCATTGCATTTATGTATTGTTTCAGCTTAGCTATTTGAGTCAAAATAATTATATGTTCGTTAATTATAATTATATCTTCGTTAATTATATGTAAATATTGTGTAAAATGTATTTTTTTGTCAAACTGTATTTCGGAGCAAAAGCCCCTGTCAGGCTATGTAGCCTTTTGCTTTTGTTTCGATTTCTGTAAATACAGAAAGAAATAAACCAATCAATCAACTAAAAAAAGGAGATTCGACTCGTTAGACGAAAGCGATGAAGATTTAGAAGAAGTAAACAAAACCATCACGTAAATGACCTTCCAAATAGCGATACGACTCGGGGCTAAAACAACAAGGCAACTCGTAGGCTAGTTCTCCCACTCCACTAAAGACTTAATAAAAAAGCGCCTGCAGATGAAAGTGAGTTCCCCAAAAGAAAAAATAGAATTCGCATAATTATCAAAGCTGATCATTGATACCAAACAAACAGATGTAAGGAACTTTAATGTGAAAAAAATAGAGAAAGCTGTACAGAAAGGTACCAGCATTAAATTGTTGCAAAATAAACTGCAATTAGAAGAATATCGATGCGCTAAAAGATAAACAAGGTAACGTTACCAATAAGTTCAACGAAATAGTGAAGGTAGCGGAAGATTTCTGCCCTGAACCGTACAGCTCTCACACAGACCATGTAGCCTTAGCAGAAATCATATCAGAGGAGGACATTGAATTTCGACATATAGCCACTGACGAAGTCAGACAAGCCGTCAAAGGGATGTCCCGCGGTAAAGCATCAAGTGGAGACGGCATAAGAGCCGACTTGTTCAAAAACGAAGGAGACATTATATCTGAAAAAATTTCGTCGCTCTTCGCGAAATGTATCAAGACACGTAGTGTACCGCCAGGCTGGAAAAACGCTAATATATTCCTTATACAAAAGAAAAGTGACAAGGGAATTAAGGAATTGCATACCAATTAGTCTACTCCCAAAAATATACAAGCCAATTACGAAAGTAATTTCTTCTAGGAGAAGAGAAACACTCGACTACTACCAACAAAGAGAACAACTTGGTTTTAGGAAAGGTTACTCAACACAGTCATGTTATCAACCTAATGATTGAGAATTTCGCTGAATATAAACCTCTTTTATGGCCTTTACAGAGTACGAGAAAGCACTTGATTCCATAGCAATACAAGCAGCTCTAGAAGCTTTACATCGACAAGGTGTGCCTGACCTATACATGCAAACCACAAGTAATGTCTACAAAGATTACATAGCAATGCTACTCATACATGAAAAGAGAAGGAAAATTCCGATCAAGAGAAGGGTCAGACAGGGAGGTATGACCTCTCGATGTTATCCGCTGCATGCCTAGAAGAAGTGTTCAGACGTCTAGACTGGGAAAAAAGTGAATATCTGAGCAACTTAAGATTTGCAGACGACATCGTGCTCTTTGGCAATGAGAGTGACGAACTGCAACCGGAAAACACCGGACCTACACCGGAAAAAGTCTTAAAATAGGACTAAAATTAAGGTCAACTTTCTAGCTAAGCAACAGGAATTTGACAAACTCTTAGAATGTGTGAGGGAATACGCATACTGCGCCAGTTCTTAATAAGGACGCCTACCTATGACAAGGAAATACTCCGTAGAATAAGGATACCATGAAGAACATTCGGGGCGCATTCCCAAATCATGACTGGAAACTTGCCACTCTCACTGAAGCGAAAAGAACTTAATCATTGCAACATGCGGTGCGGAAACATGGAGGTTAACTAAAAATCAACAGATGAAATTCCGGGGCAACCAGCATGCAATGGAAGAAAATGATAGGTGTAACGCTAAGAGATAAAAAAAGAGCGCTGCATATCAGACAATAGACACAAGTAAGTGATATTCTTGCATGAAATTAAAGAAAGAAAATGGCAGATCCGACGTGCTGCGGTGGTAATCAAGGAATTGCGAAGCATGTTGTGTCGCTGTGCCGATTTTGGTATATATGGAGTTAACGAAACGCCCGCAAGAACACCAGGATTGTGGCATGCAAACCATGCCGCTCATAACACGCATGTCATGATTGTAATGTCATGACATCTCATTTATGTTGCTCATGCAGTCATGTTGTGCCGTAGCAATTTTGATATGCATCCCATTAACGAAACGCCTGGCATGTAAATCATGCCGCTCCTGACATCCATGTCACGATCTTCCTGTTCTTTAACGTGTCACCCATGGTCACCGGATATTGTTGCCTCGCCATACCAATTTTGGTATATATCAAGTTAGTAACGAAACGGGCGCAAGAGCACCAAGACCATGGCATGTAAATCACGCCGCTCATGACATGCATGTCATGATTTTCATGTTATGACCTGTCGTGTGTTCTTCATGCAGTCATGTTGTGGCATACCAGTTTTAGTATACATCCCATTAACAAAACGGCACAAAGTCGCAGATAGATAGATAGATAGATAGATAGATAGATAGAAGAAGATAGATAGATAGATAGATAGATAGATAGATAGATAGATAGATAGATAGATAGATAGATAGATAGATAGATAGATAGATAGATAGATAGATAGATAGATAGACTTTTGTTGCACCAATGTATTTCACATATATTGATGCATCAGAAGAGCGCATCAATATATGTCGCTACCATGTGGGTTTTAATATACTCGACTAAGGCTAAAGAGTGAGCTATCCCTCCGCGGCCGCTTCATCCTAGCTCTACTTGTGAGGCCGCAGCCTTTTCTTGCGCCCACACAGAAGACTTTTACCGTGCGTGTCACAAGCTATGGTTAAGTTTTCAGAGTGCGACAACGCCACAGCATTACCGCAACACCGTGTATGTGGGATCATTACCACGTAAGCGGCGCAGCATTGGTCAATGACGAAATACGCAGCAACAGGAAGGAAACATGCACTACCAACTGGTATAATGTCTGAAGAATCACTCTATATACAGATTAGTGCAATTCACACAACAATATGGAAATTCGTCTGTTTGAAACTGAACGGAAGGTACACTTACGTAACTAGTGATGAACGATTACAATTCTTTCGGATATGTCTCAGCTTATTCTGCTGCCGCTTTATTAGAAATTCGCTTCAATATCTTCGCCCTATGTAGCACAGTCTCAGATGTGAAAAAACTAGAATCAGATTTCGCAGCTTACCTACTGATTATACACACACACCCCATAGCCCAGCAACGCCTTTCATTAGGTATGGGCAATAGTAAACAGGGACATGAAATGTGCTACGCCGGCCCGCCACAAAGATATACCACTATACATCGCAGTCAGGCGGCCAGCCCGCTATCCAAGCAAAGTTACCGCTCAGAATTCAATGATATGCTTCCACTATGCGAACTCATGTCTACATTCACACGCAGGACACCACTTTGGTCAGAATAAACCAATTACATCAGCGCTGATGACGGCGTCATTCGTGGATATGCCCGCAGAAGCGCTGCTGTAGGTGTATGCATGTAGTGGACAAAGATATAAGGAAGGAAAGGTCGGGGTCACTTTGGCTACACCAAACTGCGGCAAGTGAGAAGGCGAGAGAGATAAATGAAAACCTACTTAAGGGGTAACCCAGCGTGAAAGGCGCCTGTGAACGCCAGAAGTTCTTAGAAAGGCCGCAATGTCTTCTGTGTAGTTGATCGGCGAAGACGGTAGTTTAGGACTGTCCGTTAGTTCAAACGACGATAATCAAGTTTTTTCATTTATTCAGTCCTAGAATGCCTTTGCGCTTCGAATTATCTACAGCACCACAGCAAGTGTTCAATGATGTCCACGCATGCGACATCACAAGCAGGAGCGTCAGCCATTCCAATAAGTGCAGAATAGGCCTTTGAGAAGGAATTCCCGTAAGCTCTGCTGATTGTTGTTTGGAATTCAGCTCCCAACTACAATTTACACAGAAACGACGCTTTGCATCGGTGCAGAACCCTGCAGAATACTCCGCAACAATTCCTGTTTCCCGTACTTGCAAAGTCCAGATTCGTACTGTGAGGGTCCTCAATGAAGCTGCGCTCTACCGGTCGTACGATACAGCGATACGTATTGCAAGGAACTCACTTCGTCTAACTATTTCGCAAATGTACACATCCGCAAGCGTCCCTACCTTCAAATTTTAGAAAGTCTTGTCGTACAGCAGAGCACTGGTTCAGCACTTCTTCATGAACCGTGAGCGCGCCATTGACGCCGCTAGTGAAAATTCAAAAATCACATACCTGTATGGCCTCAATCGGAGAAGCTGTCTTTGGCCCCTAGGTCTCACGAAACACCGGCTGTAGATACTTCCTCGCTGACGTCAGCCTGAAATTTCAAAGGCGGCGTGTGGGATACCTGTTAGAAACGTACCTTATCCCAATGTGATTTAAGCATAAATATGTGTCCCACTCGGGAAAGAATGGCAAAGAATGACCTATGAAACTAGCATCAATTGCACTTTGCCAACTAACCAGTACGACGCAGTCATCTCGCATCACTTTCTTCTACCAACATCACAACTGATTGAATTCATATGCAGTGTGGCTATGCCGGTATTCTTACGTTCACTTGCTGTTCATGAAATTGTGAAAACACACTCGCCTGACTCCCACAGTATAATCTATGCGCATTCCGCGGGCGTTGTTTGCTAAGAATTCAAAATACCATGCCTATTATAAAATTGAACTCATTTAATACATCACAACTGATTGAATTCATATGCAGTGTGGCTATGCCGGTATTCTTACGTCCACTTGCTGTTCATGAAATTGTGAAAACACACTCGCCTGACTCCCACAGTATAATCTATGCGCATTCCGCGGGCGTTGTTTGCTAAGAATTCAAAATACCATGCCTATTATAAAATTGAACTCATTTAATACATGACGATTCCTTGAGTTCTATAAACCAACGCCTTCAACATTTAAGCGTTTCTCACATCCGAACACCAGTGTCACATGTCCGGTGTGAACGAGTACAAACGGTGTTCCTTTCTCATTTAAAAAGCGCAGCTCGTTAATAAATCCGCTCGGTGGCAAGAGCGAACAGAAAAAATTGGGCCGATCCTGGTGGCAGTCCACCGTCGGAGATGCAGAAAACTTCACACGCCGCTTGATGTTGCGTGCTCTGTCCCCGCAGCCTAGGCTGATGATGAGTGTCCATTAAGGACCATTAAGGCACGCATTACTCCTTGCCTTCAGACAAGCCGTACACTACTAACCTTTACACAAATCCTTTAGGTGGCCGAAGAAATTCGGACGAAGTTAACACTCTGAATCCACTTCCTATAAGGAATGTGCGCGATAATATGCCTTCACCGCCACAATAGATAGTTTGCGTGTCTTTCCTGGGGTGTATGTTTGCGTGGATGTGCCGCTGTATATAGATATGTGTGTATGTATCTGTGTGACTGCTACCTCCCTGATGCCTATATATTTCCATTTTGTCTTCGCACGTCCATTCCGGCATAGGAAATTATAGATTTCATTATTCATTACACATCATGCAACCGCGACTTACAACCAGCGATTTGTTTTGTTTTTCCGTTTACGTACGTCGCAAAAAATTTTAAAAAGAATACTTATGTTTTACCCACGTGGAAGGTCGCAATAATTTATTTTACCCCAACTTCTACAACGTTCGCGCTACGCACGGAATGCGGTGCGCGAAAACATACCTGACTAGCTACAACGGAGCAGTTAAAACAGCTCGCTAAAACATGATTTTCCACGCGCGTCCACCTGTCAGAGCAATTTTAATAACCATGACGTCCTGGATGTCGCGATCAGCAAAACTAGATAATCGCGGACATTTTGAGACCAAATACTGTACAAAATAGTAACGCGCATAGAAGTTATCGCGCATGAAATGCTTTGTAAGCGTGTACGTTTAACGATGCGGAACCGCGGCTGCTGAGACCGCCGAGGGTCACAGGTTCGACCCCCCCACCCCCCTTTTTTTTTCAAGGATGGTTGTCATAAGCTCGAGATTACGTCGGTAAGGGGTCCTGGCGACGGTTGGACACCTGAAAGGCTTTCAGTCGTTCAAGTGCCGTTTACAACTCACTCCTACACCAGAACAGGAATTGGCCTCCCTGGTGAAGTACTTGGCCACCACCTCCCACACAATGTCTACAATTAAACCCTCGCCCTCAGTGTCCAGCAGCTGCAGAACATCTGTCCACGGCGGCGGTCAGCTCTGTGAAGCAGCAGAGGGCGGTAACAACCACTGGACCCGGAGAGGCCGCCACTGGAATCTAAACATTGGAACGTTCAATGCAAGATCCCTCTCAAGCGAAGCTAGATTAGCGGAATTACTCGAGGAACTAGAGGGAGTTAATTGGGACGTCATTGGCCTTAGCGAAGTTAGGAGAGCAGGCGAAGCTTACATAGTCTTAAACAATGGACACGTCCTCTGCTATAGAGGATTACCCGAAAAGAGAGAATATGGCGTTGGGTTCCTAATCCACAAAAATATAGCGGGCAACGTAGATGAATTCTACAGCATTAACGAAAGGGTAGCATCCGTCGTAATAAAACTAAATAAGCGGTATAAAGTTAAGATAATCCAGGGATATGCGCCAACAACGAGCTACGACGATGAACAAGTAGAACAATTCTACGAGGATATCGAATTAGCAATAAAGAAAGTACGGACGCAATACACAGTAGTCATGGGGGATTTCAACGCAAAAGTAGGAACGAAACAAAGTGGAGAGCAGGCGATAGGCAACTACGGCGTCGGCCGCAGGAATAACCGTGGGGAAATGCTAGTACAATTTGCCGAAAGGAACCATCTTCGAATAATGAATACGTTCTTCAAGAAACACAAGAATAGGAAGTGGACGTGGAAAAGCCCTAACGGGGAAACAAAGAATGAAATCGACTTTATAATGTGCGAACAACCAGGTATAATTCAAGACACAGAAGTAGTGGGGAAGATAAAATCACAGACGAGTAAGGGCAAAGATTGTACTTAACCTAAAGAAAACAAGAACTAAATTATTTACTAGAAAAAAATGTAATGTAGAGGTAATCAGAGCGAAAGACGACGAATTTAAAGTCGCCCTAAGCAACAAGTTCGAGGCCTTAGACGAAAACGGTGACGATTTAGAACAAATAAACAAAACCATAACGAAAACAATCCTTGCAACCGCGATAGAAGTCGGGGGTAAAACAACAAAGCAAGCAAAAAGTAAGCTGTCCCAATCTACCAAGGACTTAATAAAAAAACGCCAACAAATGAAAGTAACTTCATCAAAAGATAAGATAGAATTCGCAGAACTATCGAAATTGATCAGTAAAGCCAGGCAAAGAGATGTAAGAAACTTTAATATGAGAGAAATAGAGAAAGCAGTAGAGAAAGGCACCAGCATTAAATCGGTCAAAAAGAAACTGCACTTAGAACAAAACAAAATGCATGCGCTAAAAGATAAACAAGGTAACGTTATCAACAGTTTCACCGAAATGGTTAAGGTAGCAGAAGATTTCTACTCGGAACTGTACAGCTCTCAGACAGACCATACAACCTTAATAGAAATAGAACCAGAGGAGAACACCGAAATTCCATGTATAACCGCTGACGAAGTCAAAAAAGCTGCCAAAGGCATGTCCCGCGGTAAAGCAGCTGGTGACGATGGTATAACAGCCGACTTGATCAAAGACGGAGGAGATATTGTACTTGAAAAACTTGCATCGCTCTTCACGAAATGTATCAAGACATGTAGCGTACCGCGCAGCTGGAAAAATGCTAATATAATCCTTATCCACAAGAAAGGTGACATAAAGGTCTTAAAGAATTACAGACCAATCAGCCTACTCCCAGTAATATACAAGCTATTTACACAGGTAATTTCTACGAGGATAAGAGAAACACTCGACTTTAACCAACCGAGAGAACAAGCTGGTTTTAGGAAAGGTTACTCGACAATGGACCACAGCCACGCTATCAACCTAGTAATTGAGAAGTACGCGGAATATAACAAACCTCTTTACATGGCGTTTATCGACTACGAGAAAGCATTTGACTCCATAGAAATACAAGCAGTTTTAGAAGCTCTACATCGACAAGGGGTACCTGGCGTATACGTGAAAACCATAAACAACATGTACAAAGATTGCACAGCCACACTACTCCTACATGAGAGAAGCAGAGAAATCCCGATCAGGAGAGGTGTGAGACAGGGAGATACAATATCCCCGATGCTATTCACTGCATGTTTAGAGGAAGTCTTTAAACGTCTAGACTGGGAAGAAAAGGGCATTCGAATAGACGGAGAATATCTAAACAATTTAAGATTTGCAGACGACATTGTGATCTTTAGCAATGATGGTGACGAATTACAAAACATGATTGATGACCTAAACAGGGAAAGCATTAAAATTGGATTAAAAATGAATAGGCAAAAGACCAAAGTTATGCTCAATAGCTTAGCTAAGGAACAGGAATTTAAAATCAACAATGAACCCTTACAATGTGTAAACGAATATGTATATCTGGGACAGTTAATATCAGGAACTCCTACCCAGGAAAATGAAATTCTCCGTAGAATAAGACTGGGCTGGAGCGCATTCGGAAGGCATTACGAAATCATGACCGGACACTTACCGCTCTCATTAAAGCGAAAAGTATTCAATCACTGCATTCTCCCAGTACTAACGTACGGTGCAGAAACATGGAGAATAACGAAAAAACTAGAGATGAAACTAAGGAGCACGCAACGTGCAATGGAAAGAAAAATGATAGGGGTAACGCTAAGAGATAAAAAACGAGCGGAATGGATCAGAGAACAGACAGGAGTAGCCGATATTATCTTATCAATTAAAAGAAAGAAGTGGACCTGGGCAGGACATGTCATGAGGAGGAACATGTCATAGGTGGACAGTAAGAGCGACGGAATGGATACCACGAGAGGGAAAACGCAACAGAGGTAGGCAAAAGGTTAGATGGAGCGATGAAATTAAAAAGTTTGCGGGCATAAAGTGGAACCAACTCGCTCAGGATAGGGTGGATTGGAAATCGTTGGGAGAGGCCTTCGTCCTGCAGTGGACCTAAACAGGCTGATGATGATGATGATGATGAGATCTACGTGTTTCACACGTAGATCTATTTGGTCCTTAATGGACACTCATCATCAGCCTAGCTACACCCAGCCGTCTCTAAGTGCCCCGGTCCTGTACTACCAGTGACCACTTAATCCCACAAATTTCTTGATCTCATCTGCCCACGTGGCTTTGTGCCGACACTTGACACGCTTATCTTGTCTAGGGATACGCTCTGTTACTCATAGCCCCCCCCCCCCCCCCGACCACGATTGCCTTGTTAATGTCGTTAACGCGCGTTTGTTCACTGACCCAATCTGCTCTCTGCTTGCCCCTTAACACTACACCTATCATATTTCTTTGACGCCTAATGTCTACCTCGTTCCTCAACGTTATTCGTCAATTTTGGTTGACCCCTTTCAGTGAGCCCCGTAGGTAAGTACCCGTAGGTGCAGGTGTTATACACTTTCCTCTTGAGAAACAGTGCTAAGGTGTCATTCATTATCTAACAACTCCTATTGAACGCACTACGCCCCACTCTTATTCTTCCAATTATGTCAGGCTCATGGTTGGCATCAGGGGTCACTACCTGGCCTAAGTAGACATACTGGCTTACCACTCCCAATGACTCGCCGCCTATCTCAGACCGCTCTGTTCGCCCACATATTACTTCAGTTTTCTTATCGATGAACAAATCGCAAAATACGATTTAGAACAGGGAATGTCGCAGGAGCCAACGTTTCGACAAGCGGACTTGTCTTCGTCCGGGCGGCAACTCCGCTTGTCGAAACGTTGGCTCCTGCGACATTCCCTGTTCTAAATCGTATTTTGCGATTTGTTCATCGATTCAAGCATCCATCTTCCCCTGGGCTTCTCTTCTAGTTTGGATTTCAGTTTTCTTATTATAATTCAAGCACCCTTAGATGCATGTGTTATACACTTTCCTTCTGAGAAGCAATGCTGCGGTGTCATTCATTATCTAAGAAATGCTATCGAATGCACTCCGCTAATATCACTCCGCCTATGTCTAATGCACTCCACCTCGTTAGGCTATGAAAGTGCTCGGAAAGGTGATGTGTCAATAGTGACCGCAGGGTGGTAAGATCTCTAATTAGGCTAGGCTTGCTGAGCCACCGTAAAATAAAGAAGAGATATGCTGATCAGTCACCTGTAAGACGGAAAGTCTGTAGGAGTTCAAAATCACGCTGCAGAACCGACATGCAGCGCTAGCCGAAGAAGCAGACATTAGGGTTCAGGAAGTCACCTATAATTTTGCAAGCATCATTAAGGATTGTGCAATAAAATTCGAAGGTAAGATTTCTACACAGGCTACTAGTAAATATTACAAGGAAACGAGGGATTTGCTTAGGCAGCACAAAAGCTAGGCAGTATCCAGGCCGACAGGCGGAATAACACTACCGGACCTTTCGGTGTTACTCAGCAAGCGTAGGACAGCTGACTTATGAGATTAATAGGGACAGGATTTAGCACTCAATAAAGAACGCGGTGAGCCTGAATGCGGTGAAAAAGTTATCTAGACGTAGGCAAATATCAGACATGAGTTTTGAGAAAAGCAACGCAATGTCATCACAAATAGGGATGAGGTGTTATATTAGCCGAAGAGTTCTACAGAGATCTTTGTGGTAGCGGCAGCGTACATGATCACACTGCACGAGAAACTAGCCCAAAAGGAAATAAAGAAAGCTTTGCAAGAAATGCACGCGGGTAAGGCACGTGGTGAGTATGAGATAACAGCAGATCTGTTTGAATGAATCAATGAATGAAGGAAGTAGATAGATAGATATAGTCAAAGTGATTAAGTTGCTCAAGAGATACTTCGTATATATGCTGTAGAGTCCGTCGACCCTTGTAACATTTCCAATAATAAAACACAAAAATGTACCAGGGGTATCACCGTTATACTGCGTAGCTCACTTTCCAGAAGGGTGCCCTTGTTTCACACAAGCCCTTTGTTTCACAGGCCTTGCGCGTGCACCACCTTTACTGTACCGTTCCCGCAATATTGCAGCATGTATGATATCAATGTAAGCCACTCGCCTGCAACACCCTCAGATGTTGACGGCCAACGAACAATCATACAAAACATAAATGCTACACTCACTTCAGCGGACCCCGATGCTGCTACTCGCTCGCACCCGCCTCAATGGAAATCACACCAGGAGGCATCTCGTGGCTACCAAGCTGCCACTGCAGACCCGTTCCTGCAGATTCAACATTACTGTAACTCAAGAGGCACTACAGACAAAAAAAAAATAAGCATCGCTTCACTCGATAGCTCCAAACCACAGTCATGACTACTGCAGGTGAGCTCTTTGGATAAATGATGCAGTGAAATGGGCACAGCGACATCGCGGTAACGTTCTTAGGGAGTACAAGCGAATCGCGTGCCCCTCTGTGTTGAGGTTCCTCGAAGAAGGCTAAAACACGGACCATCTCAACAAGACCGTTTCTACCGGGATTTTCTTACGAGGTCGCAGCCTCTTCTTGAGCTGATACACCGGACAGTTACCCTGATGATGAGGGGAAAGAATGCAGTGACAGAGAAGCAAGCACATGCCAGCTGTCAAGCCGTACTGGTCACAACACACGCTGAAATTTCACGAGTACACAGTGCCACAGCATTCCCGCAAACCAGCGTGTGCGCAAACCAGGCTAGTCGGTTTTTGCCTTAATAACCACTTCGTATGCGCGTTAGTGTAGTCGACACGCCAAAATGCAACTGCCTTTTGGCGTGTGCACTACACTGACTATAAATCTTGGCACTACGGAAGACTTTTCCAAAAATGCACTACTATCATCTTGTTTAGGCCACACATATTTAATTAGAGCGCCAAATTATTCATTAGCAGCATCCATCATCAGACAAATAAAAGCAGATTACTTTTCGTGGCACGTTGCCTTGGAGCATTCTGTCCCACCCGGAAATAACAATTGAGGAGAAAAACAAAATGATATTGAAGGGGTGGAATTGCAGACTTTTAATGCAAAAGTGCTTGACAATTTCATCGCGCGGTTTGCCTGGGCGCAACTAATAGTAGGTTCAAATTATTCTAGCGTGTACGAAAATTTTTTGAACCGCTAAATAAGTTTGAAATATCTACATTATCACTGTAATTAAAAATATGTAGAAAAGGTTTCTCCCGTTTCATGGGCGATAAACTGAGAGCTATTTCGTACAGTGAGTGGCTATGGAAAAGAAGCAAACATGCACCAAAAAATCAAGGTTTGAAAATGGAATACAAAATTGCAAAGAGGTTCCTCTCCTGAGATCAACAAAACGGCGCTACTTTTTAGATCAACTTAAGCAAGCGTACAAGATCCCAGGAAAAATTTTGGCGATAATAAGTAGTCTAAGCGGTCGCGTCACACGCCTACCGATCTATTTGAGTCTCTTTCAAAGAAGCCAGATGTAGTGGTTGATAAGTTCATACATTTTTTCACACGTTTTTCAAATACCGCGGAATCTCACAGATTCAAGTGCTCGCTCAAGCAATAGGTGCAGACAAACGGTGACCTGCGGAGAATAACTTTCAGTTTTCGACCTAGGAAACTAGCAGGTGTAGGTGAGTTGTCCGCGGCCACACTACGACGACATTTTGATACGCTGGCGGACATACTGCTTTTTATATTGAATGGTTTTCTAACTACAGCATCTATCCCAAATGAATTAAAAACAGTGATTTTTAAGCCACTTATAAATCAGTAAAAAAAGACGAAGTTGAAAACTGCACGCCTATTTAAATTTTACCGATAAGCTCACAGGTTCTAGAATACCTCTTGTTTGATTCTATGACTTCTTGCAGAAATTTTCACTTTTTATCCCCTACACAATTTAGGTTTATTGCTAATCGAAGTACCATAGCATTGCTGGGTGAGTTTACTGGCCAGTATTTTGGGCCCTGGATAAGAATTAGTTGAGTTCCGCTTTATTCATGACAAGCTTGGCTCAGGCTTTTCAAACGGTAAACCATGACACCTTATCGCAAAAACTACTCCGTTTAGGTTTCAGGGTACACTTTTATGATGTTCTCCTTAATTATCGCCTTGACAGGTCACAGGTGGTTCAGCGTAGCAAAGCAGTTATTAGTAGTAGGAACGTAATTACAGCTGGTTCACTCGAAGGATCACTGTTGGCGCCTTTATTATTCAATTTATTTATGACTGACTCGTCATGAATAATCGGCAAAACTCAGGTGTACCAATATGCAAATGATGTGGGTCTACTTACACACCATGACGTTACAAAGACGCTGTTAATGCACTGCAGAATTCAGTTTACAAGGCCATGCAGTGCTTCCAAGATAATTCTGTAATTGTTAATGCTAAGAAGCCAAACTCGTGTGCTTTCGAAGTCCATTAAAGGTCCATAAAATAATTTTACCGATATATTTACATGCGGCACTCGCAAATGTTGAGTATGTGGAAAGCTTTAAATATTTGGTGTTATGTTTTACCGCTGATATGTCAGTAGGGCAGAGCAGACAACGCTGCACTGGGTTCGGCTCGTCTCCGGAGCGGACAGGCGCCAGCTCTGCGCGTCTCTGTTGACGCGACCTTGCTAATGCTTTCTGAAAGCGGGGTCGTTTGGAAGCAGTGGGTTCCGCGAAAGCCCCCACTCGGGCACGGCGGGGCGCCGGCCCACTGCTACCTTTTGCCGGCCTTCTGGCCTTTTAGAGGAAAGCTTGTGTGGACAGCCCTGGCGCGGCGATGTGCGGTCCCAATACGAGGGGAGCGATTACTGACAATCACATCTTGCTTCCCGTAAACGTACAAATCATCAGCTGAGGCCTGTCCACAATTAGTCTAACGACCGGCACCACTTACGATTTGCCGAAAGTGGAGACTACGGCTACACCGATTGATACCGTGAATGGTATGACTCATGCTGTCACTCCTTGTGGTCGGTGAGAGGGGGGCCTGTGGACACCCGGCACAGAAACGGGTAAACAAATTTGAAGTGTCGACATAGCGATGAACCGCTAAGAGCGCGGGAGGAGAGAGCCTTATAGAGAAAGAGTGATGAAACGCCTGTGGAGAGTGTAGAAACACTGCTGTCGAGATTAGGTGCAGTACAGTAAGGAGTGGCGTATATTGACTGGTAAACGGATTGGCTAAGAGAATGTTGAGGCGGACTAGCAGTGGTCCCCTCCCCGTTTCTTTGTTTACCGCAATGAATTAAAGGCTGTATATGACCGAGGATCCTTCAGTCTAGGCTGTAATCACTGAGGTGATAGATCAGCAAGACTCCGTATGATGCAACTTTAGTCTGGGCCGTAACCACTTGGTGGTCGAACAGTGAGACGCGGTTCGTCGTAGACAGTACAAGAATAAGACGCTGCTAATGTTTGTGTTGTCATCTGTGTGCTTCAGCAAGCCGTACATATGACTGTAAATATTTCGCTATAATAAATCTTCAAGTTTCATTACCTGCAGCGTGCCTCCTGATTCATCGACGCCGGTCATCTCTCCCCTTGACGGGATACTATGCACATGAAGGAGCACACAACGATCAACTTAACATCTGGGTTTGAATTTTCATAGCGTGATGTCTAGACGGCATCGTATGACCTTTTTATGCAGCAAAATGAGAAGTGTTGCCTATCTGATTTTCCAAATAAAGGGCTAGGTCTCCCGTCCAGTAAAAAATCCATAGTTCACGCGCTAGCATACAGTGTTCTCAGATATGGCATCGCAATTTTCGCCTTTGCATCACAGCTCTGGAAAACACGCATTAGTAGCATTTTAAGAAATATATTAAGAGGTGTAGCTTATGATGATGATGATGATATATGTTGTTTAATGGCGCAAGGGCCAAGCTTGGCCAAAGAGCGCCAGGTCATTGGTAATGAGTGGTAATGACGAGACAGAAAAGTATCTCTTGGTTGTAAAGGGACATAAAATACTGGATGGCGAGATGTAATGTGGCTGTAAAGTGGCCTAAAGTAGATTCGCTGTATGGAGGCGTAAAATATGGGTGTGATATCTACGGGCATTGAAGACGACGCGGGAAGCGAAACAGATGGTATAAAAGAAACTGGTGTATTTGAACAGCACTACTCCCTTCCCAAGACCCTTCGGCCGAAGGACCTGGAGGGAAGTGCTTCCCTCTAAAATATACCGTAGCAGTGGCCTCTACTGAGAGACCGTGCTACAGGTCACCTGGAAATGTAACGTTAAAACTAGGCACATCCTTTAAAAACGCGAGGAGTGAATCAAATCTAAAAATGGGTGCGTTGCTTAAAAACATAGAACGATGTAATGGACGCTGCTGTTGCAATGGCAAACCAAAATGTTTTTTCCTGTATGGCTCTAGAGCAGCACATTCCAGAAGGATATGAAGGACTGTTAGTGGTTCACCGCATTTATCACATATTGGTGGATCGCCACCGGACAAAAGATATGCGTGTGTAGTGTATGTGTGCCCAATCCTAAGTCTGCAGAGGATAGGTGTAGCTTATGGTAATGAAATAAATTCTAACAACCTATTTCGTGAATTAGGGTCAGGACGTTTGAAGATTTTTTAACCTGACCATTATTATGTCATACTTGGCACGATTATGTTAAAGAGGCGTATGTAGCATTCCGATGACTGAGGGACAAGAAGCATTTTAATGTGCCTCATTCTTCTACAAAGTAAGGGGAAGCAAGAAGAAGGTACATGTTCCGAAAATTTTCAGTGCATTACCTCCCGTGTTTTTTCCTGCTTCCTCTAAAAAGCAGCTGAAGAAGTTCATTGCGGATTTATGATTTATACCTGTTATTAGCTTTTTGTGGATTCAATGTTATCTTTGATGTTCTTGATTTCTTTTACTCTGCATAAGCATCTTTAGTCGCATGTACTCGTCAGATCGTTGTCAATTATCTGGAATCATGCCACTTGGTAACCTCATCGCTGTATCCGAATCTGCCGGGCCTAGTCACGCAAGGCTTCCTAGACTTTGACCGGCTCGTTTCACTGTTCGTTTTTAAATTGTGTGTTAATTAAGTATTATTATTATTGTTAATATTATTATATTATTCCAAAACCGGGAACATTGTCGTGAATGTTAGGGCAGCAGGAGCGCATTATTGAGCATATTCTATTAGAGTGCGGAGCACGTTAAGGGCCAGAGCTGTGGGCGTGTAATGTATCATGTCGGTGTCACGCTTAGAAAACAGCACTTAAACAGTGTAAAAATAATGCTGAAAACTGACTAAAGCAGCTTCAAATGCATCCGGATGATGGTTAAAATAGACCAGATTATTATAATGACACGAAAGATGCACAATAACCGTGGTTAATTCCATCATGAAATCAAATACGTGAAACTATTCGGAAAACGCTGACGATAAACATAAGGCAAGCACAACGAAAGCACAGCGCCGCAGCAACACGATACTCCGACGAACTCCCACAAAACCGGCCAATAATGTCTAAACATAAACTAAATGGATTCGCTTGAAGGCAAAGCAGAATAGTATAAGAGAATAGATACATATTAGGGGAATTTATTGTGCAATGAGACCGAGTTGACAGAAAATAATTTCCGAGCGCCGACAATAACCGCAAGGGAAACAGAGGCGAACCACTCCCCGCACTTTGTACAACTCCTCACTGCAGTGGAACTGGCTTAGATTTTTGCTCGAGTGACGCCGCCATTTGCCCGTCTTGGTCTACGCGGCATTTCCTTAACCTTCCATGGCGTAACAAATCACTACCGCCTTCAACGCACTGTACCCCCAATTATACCGTGGAGCTGACCGCAAACGTCAGGTTTTGGGGTTCCAGTGCCAAACTCGCACGTTTTCTACACCCTCTTTCCGCCATCATATACACCCTGCTGTATATGATGGCACTCCAAAAGCTAATCTCGACCACGTCATGTGGGGGTGTGGTCGACACACCCCACCTAGAACCCTTAGTATTGATGTTAAGGAGCAGTGGGAGGCTGTCATATGCAGCTCGGTACCCGACGTTAAGGAGCAGATCCTGGATTGGGCCGAGAAGGTAGCAGACATCTACTCCGGGTAGTACTTCCAAGCCTCCTCCCCAACCGTGCCCTTCCCTCCTGGGATAAATAAAGTTTTTCTCCTCCTCCTTCTTAACGCTAGCATGTTAAGACGATGTAGTATAGCTGTGGCTTTTAGCGTTGCAGCCATGAAGAAGGAATCTACCTACATCACAAGCAAGATTGTCAGACATACCAATCAGTGCGGAATAATCGTTCGCGAAGAAATATCCGGATGCCGTGCCGATTCTGGTACGGAATTCCACTTCCACCCACGATCGGCTCAGAAGCGATGCTTTGCATGGGCGCAGAGCTCCATAGAATGGTCCCCAACGACTCCGCGACAGTTGCCATTTCGCCTATTTGCAAACTCCTGATTCATTGGTGGTCCGCAACGAAGCTGCTCTCTGGCGGTAGTACGATACAGCAATACGCATTGCATAGAACTCACTTCGCCAAATTAAGCGACGAAGGTACACACTCGCAAGTGCACACGTCCAATCTAAAGTCGTGTGAATACCTTGCCGTACGGCAGTGCACTGATTCGGCGCTTCTTCATGAAATGGAAACGCGTCGCTGAAGTAGCCAGTGAAAGTTCAAGAAACACATACCTGTCTGGGCTCAATCGTACAACGTATCCTTCTCCCGTAGGCGTCACGGGACACCGTCTCTGGACACTTCCTTGCTGACGTCCACCTATAATACCAAATGAGGTGTATAGGATACCGTTAGAAACGTATAATAATCCAATGTCATGCAACACACACAAATATTTGTCCAACTCGGGAAAAATGGCAAAAAGCGCATGAAACAACAAGTATTTATACGACACAATTACCTCTCATCCCTGGTTGGTTAAATAATTCCTTTCTGTGCTACACTTTTTAAGCGGCATCAGAACTGCCTCACAAAACTCTGAACATGATAATTTACCAGAGTCTATTTTCTTTTCTTCTTCCGAACATGGTTAACCCGGAGGACAATAGGCGGTGCTGAGAAAGAAACACCCGTTCGCAGGGAATCCAAACTCGAAGAGAAGCACAGGGGAAGATTAACGCTTGAATCGATTAACAGATCGCTAGAGCCAACGCTTCAACTAGTGTTGTACGGTACGCCGTGGCAAGGAACGACATTCCTGGAACGAGTTCCTTTTGGGAGGAACGGAGGAACGCCTTCATTCTTTTCTGAATTCGTAGAACCGTAACGACGCTGCAATCGCCGAAGCAAGTGGACGCACTTCGAATCGGCTATGTCGTTTTGTGAACGTTTCCGCGAGTCTTCAACATCTGCACTTGAACGCTGCACGTCATCAGAAAGAGCAAGACAGCGCGATCCCGTGGATATCAGCATTTTTGCGTCAGCGTGAATTTTAACTTATGCAGCGCGAGAACTTCGCCAGCCTAGTGTGGGTGCCACTGGCCTAATGGTTGTTGGGCCCAGCGTATCGTAGCAGGCGCGGGACCCAAATTAGAGCTGTAGCAAGCTCAATAAACAACGCCGTGTGAAATGTACGTGGACTTGACGCCTTCAGACGCACCTCAGGAGGAAGGTGCAGGGGAGGAACAGGGTCAATCCTCACCTACAACCGACAATGATACCGAATGGTGGATCGAAGTTACCGATAGGAAGAGGGAGAGTTACCGAGAAGACCGAACAGGAGACCTATCTCCGCGAGAAAAACGGGAGGCTAAATCACATGTGAAGAAATGAACGAGCATCGTCGGCAAAATACTGCGTGCTAGGAAAATGCCAAGACTGCCCAAAGACGATATGAATGTAATCACGAGACCACGAAGCGTGTTAATTGTCCGCGCAACATGCGGCGCTAGTCTAAAAGAAGCAACAAAAACAGAGGCCAACATAGGCGAACACTAAATCGTTCGTTACGATATGCCCCAACTAGACCTAAACCATTCGGTGTTCTCCGCACCGGACGAGAATACAGCCACGAAGCTTGCGCAGATCAGGGAAGTCAAGATCGGTATGAGAGAGTATGATATCAGTGTGTACGTTTGGGCTCCAGACCAGATGGCCAAGGGAATAATCAGGAATATTCCACTAAACTACATGCAGGAGCAGCTCATCCATGCACTTGTGGCTACAGGGGACCCTTCCCTTGCATTAGCTAAGAGACTAGGAAGCACGATAACGGTAATACTGCTATACGAAGGCTACAAGGTTCCCACGTGGGCTTATTTCAAGAGTATAATGGTGAGCGTGCCTCTCTACCGCAAGCAAGTGGATTTTCGCAGGGAGTGCGGCAGACTTGGAAATCGCTGGGATGTATGTCCGAGACGGCAGGTCACGCTATAGTCAATATATGGCACGAAGAGTCCAAACTGAGGATACGAGTGTACTCCTGGGACCAAGATGTGGGGTGAGGCACATCCTACCGCAGACCAAGCATGCAAGGCCAAATACAAAATGCCACACACTGCCAAGAGAGGAAAGTGGCTAGCGAGAGGAACTTAATAGACTCGGCTCCTTGCCACGGAAGACCAAATACCCGATGACGAAGCGGTGGACAGCAGCCGTAGTTCGCACTAGCATGCTCACCACCGCCCCAGATCAAGGCCACTTTTAAGATAAAGGTCGCAGTCGAGGTCCAGGCGTGGACCAACTATATCGTCTTCCAGAATCAGGAACAGGAACAGGATCCTTACTAGGAACAGATCCTGTTCGACCACAAGACAACGGCTCACCCTACCCGGCATTCAACGGCAGGAACCGGATGCGAGGAAAACACCAACCTCCTCCTAGAGTGAACAGTAGACATCGAACAAGGTGAGCTGGCCAGGTATAGTAGCGGGCGACGATGAGGCGAGACCTGGCGACATTTCTAAGAACACAACTAAGTACACGCTCCTTGAAGAGTCGATTGAAAAATTCAACGCGGAGAACGAAGCTATTAAGGTAGAATGGAAAGGCCGAGGAAACGAAATGAGAGATCCGCTAAAAAATAGACAAACTTCAGCAGACAGTAAACGAGTTCCGCAGGGTAGGGAGACAAATTGGCGGTCCGATGCTCCCCGGCAAGGTCACCCCTGAGCCTACATATGTAGAAGATGAAGAAATAGAAATGCTAAGCGAAGCCGTACCACAGACGGGATCCAAACAGAAAGTGCCGAAACATAAAGGGAAAAGCTCAGTAGTCCTGCGCAGGAAGTTAAAAGACCGAACGCTAGCGTTAAGAAAACAGATATCCTGGAGGACATGATAAACAAACCGACAAAACCGAACGAACGTTCGAAATGCTCATGACGCGCTATACTTACCTGGATACAGAGAACGGTGCAGACAGTGGCACTCAAGAAAACCACATCGAGAAGAAATTTACTAAAATGGGGCGGTACACAGGGCCCGCCCTCGCGAACAACGTGTCAACTGTAATGAACAGGGCGAGACACCAGTAACATTAACGTCGCCAGAGCTGAAATAAGCATCGCGCAAGGCCCGACACCTCCAGCCAACACATTTTCATACCGATGGCTGGTACATCAAGGGTAGGCTTTTTATTTGGCAGTGTAATTGCAGAGGGATGAAAATAAAAAAGCCACAATGATGCAATACATCACACCACGTTCAAAAACTAAAACCCCGGACATTATCATTCTCCAAGAACCCAATGACCTTGTCAAATTATCCGGTAGAACTACGTGTAACCCTCCTACATGAGAGAAGCAGAGAAATCCCGATCAGGAGAGGTGTGAGACAGGGAGATACAATATCCCCGATGCTATTCACTGCATGTTTAGAGGAAGTCTTTAAACGTCTAGACTGGGAAGAAAAGGGAATTCGAATAGACGGAGAATATCTAAACAATTTAAGATTTGCAGACGACATTGTGCTCTTTAGCAATGATGGTGACGAATTACAAAACATGATTGATGACCTAAACAGGGAAAGCATTAAAATTGGATTAAAAATGAATAGGCAAAAGACCAAAGTTATGCTCAATAGCTTAGCTAAGGAACAGGAATTTAAAATCAACAATGAACCCTTACAATGTGTAAACGAATATGTATATCTGGGACAGTTAATATCAGGAACTCCTACCCAGGAAAACGAAATTCTCCGTAGAATAAGGTTGGGCTGGAGCGCATTCGGAAGGCATTACGAAATCATGACCGGAAACTTACCGCTCTCATTAAAGCGAAAAGTATTCAATCACTGCATTCTCCCAGTACTAACGTACGGTGCAGAAACATGGAGAATAACGAAAAAACTAGAGATGAAACTAAGGAGCGCGCAACGTGCAATGGAAAGAAAAATGATAGGAGTAACGCTAAGAGATAAAAAACGAGCGGAATGGATCAGAGAACAGACAGGAGTAGCCGATATTATCTTATCAATTAAAAGAAAGAAGTGGACCTGGGCAGGACATGTCATGAGGAGGAAGGATAATAGGTGGACAGTAAGAGCGACGGAATGGATACCACGAGAGGGAAAACGCAACAGAGGTAGGCAAAAGGTTAGATGGAGCGATGAAATTAAAAAGTTTGCAGGCATAAAGTGGAACCAACTCGCTCAGGATAGGGTGGATTGGAAATCGTTGGGAGAGGCCTTCGTCCTGCAGTGGGCCTAAACAGGCTGATGATGATGATGACGTGTAACCCCTACGCATCCAGAAGTAGGTGAGGGACAACGGTTGTTGCACTAATGCGAAGGCGTCTAGCCTTAGCGAAACACACACCCGAGAATGCGGACACTATCTACCGTAACATGACTGAAATTCTGCCATAGTTGTGCAAGCAGGCGCCGCTACATACTCAATGTATAGAGTCCTCCATCCAGGGAAGGACTGAAACATAGCCTCTGAGGTGGTTAAGTGTGCCGTACCTCGCGCACTCAAGGATTACCTGCTCTGGACCGAGGGGCTGAGCACACCTAACGATTGCGGTCAACATCTAAAGGAAAGGGTAAAAACCGATGGGGTCTCCAATGAGCGCTAGATCGTAAAGAGACCGAAGTAGAAGCCGAGCTGTCAGGTAAGACACACGAGCAGCAACAGGCGACTACGTGCGTGGTTATAACCGAGACCAACGGTGAGGGCTCCGAGGCGGCCCAGTCGGCCGTACTTTGCACACTCACGGATAAGCTCCACGAGGGAAACGACGCACTGCTCACACTTAACGGTTACGCACAACTTCTAGTTGAAAGGCGTCAAAATGTCCTATGAACGGTACATGGTTAGAGAGACAGAAGCAGTGTTCTCAAATGAGACACGCGATGGCTGCGTGCGTGGTGATAACGGGAACAGCGAGCGCTCCGAGGCGGTTAAGTAGGCCGTACCTAGCGCACTCAAGGATAACCTGATCGAGAGACCGACACATACTGACAACACCTAAACTATTACGCACAATTTCTAGAGGAGAGGGGCAAAAATCGACGGAGAACAGCGAGGGATGCGAGCCGATCCAGCCGGACGTGCTTTGCGCACTAGGGCTAAACTACTCCAAAGGAGTGACGCTGACCACGCCTATCGATTACGCACAACTTCTAGAGGAAAGGTTAAAAATCGACGGCGTATCCCTTGAGCCATAAAGGTAAAAGAACCGCAGCAGTAGCTGAGCTGTCGGATAAGTCCCACGAGGAGCACCAGACGACAGCATGCGTGGTGATAAAGGCGGAAAACAGTGAGGGCTCCGAGAAGGTGGTGTGTCCCGTGCGTTGGGCACTCACTGGTAAGCTACTCGAGGGGATCCACACATTGATCACACCTAACGATTACGCACATCTTCTAGGGGAAAGGGTAAAGATCGACGAGGTGTCAGATAAACGATCCATGCTTAAAACGATACAAGCAGTAGCTGAGCTCTCAAATGAGACACGCGAAGAGCAACAGGTAGCTGCGTGAGTGGTGATAATGACGAACAACAGCGAAGGCTGCGAGGCGGTTCAGTGGGCCATGCACGCGCACTCACAGAAAAACTTCTCCAAGGGACCAACACACTGATCACACATTCCGGTTATACACAACTTCTGGTGGAAACGGTAAAAATCCACGGGGTGTCCTGGGAGCCGTCCATGGTTAAAGAGACTGAAGCAGTAGCTGAGCTGTCAGATCAGACACGCGAGGAGCAACAGGCGACTGGGTTCGTGTTGATAACGGACAACAGCAGCGAGTGCTCTGAGGAAGTTCAGTTGGCCGCGCTTTGCGCACTCACGGATAAGTTACTCGAGGGGACCGAAGCAATGATGACACCTAACGATTACGTACAACTTCTATATGAAAGAGTGAGAGTTGAAGCTCTGTTCGATGAGTCGTCCATGGTTACGCAGACTGAAGCAGTGAGCTGTTAGACAAGACACGCGAGGAGCAGCCAGCGACTGCTTGCGGGGTGAAAACGGAAAGCAACAGCGAGGGTTCCGAGGCAGTTCTTTCGGCCGTGCTTTGCACACTCATGGATAAACTACTCGAGGGGCCGACGACTCATCACACATAACGGTTACACAGAACTTCTGGCGGAAGCGATAGACGTCTACGGGATGTCTGGTGAGCGGTAAATCGGTAAAGAGACCGAAGAAGTAGGTGAGCCGTCAAATAAGACACGCGAGGAACAACATGCCACTACGTGTGTAGTTACAACGGAGACCAACAGTGCGGGCTCCGAGGCGGTCCAGTCGGCCATACTTTGCGCACTCACGGATATCCTACTCGAGGGAAACGACGCACTGATCGCACCTAACAATTGCGCCCAACTTTTGGCGGAAGGGTTAAAAATCTACGGGCTATTCGATGAGCGGTAAATGGTTAAAGAGTCCACAGCAGCAGCTGAGCTGTCAGAGAAGTCCCACGAGGTGCAGCAGGTGGCTGAGTGCGTGTTCATAACGGAGGACAACATTGAAGGCTCCGAGGTGGTGCAGTCTGCTTTGCGAACTCCCAGATAACCTACTCAAGGGGACCGATGCATTTGTCATACCTAACGATTACGCACATTTTCTACAGCAGGGCAAAAATCGTCTGAGAACAACAGCGAGGCATCCGAGCCGATTCAGCAAGGCGTGCTTTGCCCTCTACGGATAAGCTACTCCAGATGACGGAGGCAATGACCATACCCATCGATTACACACAACTTCTAGAGGAAAGGGTAAAAATCGACGGGGTATCCGATGAGCGATAAATGGTAAAAAGGACTGCAGCAGTAGCTGAGCTGTCAGATAAGTCTCAAAGGAGCAACTGACGACCGCGAGCGTGGTTTTAATGGAGGACAACTCTGAGGCCTCCGAGGCGGTGCACTCTGCCGTGCTTTGCGCACCCCCGGATAAGCTACTCGAGGGGACCGACGCACTCACCACACCTAACGATTACAGGCAACTTCTAGAGGAAAATGTTAATGTCGGCAAGCGTGTCCGATGAGCGGACCACGGTTAAAAAATATCGAAGCAATAACTCAGCTGTCACATGAGACACGTGAGGTCCAACACATGTCTCAAACACAGCCGACAGCTCCGAGGCGGTGCTGTCGGCTATGTTTTGTACACTAACGGATAACTTTCTCTAGGGGATCTGCCCCCCTGATCACACCTAACAATTACGCACAACTTGTAGAGGAAAGGGGTAAATTCCACGGCGTGTGCCATGAGGAGTCCACAGTTAAAGAAACCGAAGCACTATCTGAGCTGTGAGATGAGACACGCGAGGAGAAGTGAGAACAACAGCGAGGGCTCCGAGGCGACTCAGTCGGCCATGCTTTGGGCTCTCACGGATAAGCTGCTCGGGGTCACTAACGCACTGATCGCACCTGCCTATTGCGCACAAGTTCTAGAGGAAATGGCAAGACTGGACGGGGTGTTCAATTAGCAGTCCATGGTTAAAAAGAACGAAGCAGTAGCTTAGTGTTTCACATTAGCTCCGTCCTTTTCGATGTTGACCGCTGCCCTATTTTCAAGGTACGACGATTTCAAGCACACCATCGCATTTGTGCCGCTGCTAAGAACCTACTGATACCAAGCCTCGAGGTGGGAGCTGATTTTCCGCAATTTAGTGGCCTTTTCATCACACCAAGGGCAGAGCTGCCCTTAACGAGGCGTTGGGCCTAAGAGACCCACGTGTGACGCGGACATGTGGGACCCACGTATGGATGTGGATGCTGCGGACGTACACGAGGAAAACAACGAGGATCTTGGTTTGCCAGTGGTTACTGGCTGACGATCCCGTTCTGAAAGGGAGAGCAGTGACGTGGCCAACGACACGCTAGGTAACTCGCAAGCTCCCGGCGGAGACGCCGCTACCGGATGATGATATATGTTGTTTTATGGCGCAAGGGCCAGGCTTGGCCAAAGAGCGCCAGTTCTAATTATAATGGATGATGTTGAATTTAAAATTTCCTAAAGGTGCTTATGATACTTGGCTGTAAAGGGGCGTAAAAGCACTGTACAATGAGATGTAATATGGCTGTAAATTGGCCTAAAACACGTCACTGTAAAGAAGCGTAAAACATATAAATCAGATAAAATTATGGCAGTGATGCGCAGGATGGCCTGTGGTTTTCAAAAAGTCAGTGTGATGGTGATGATAGGATGTTGGCATAAAATAGCACAGATACCTACTCAAAGCCTTTGCGCCCAAAGGCCAGTAGGCACGTGCTGTATCCAAAATCTGCTACCGCAGCAGCAGCCTCTGTCAGGAGGCCGTGCTACGTGTGTCCAGGGTATATGACATGAAAAGTATGTATATCATTTAAAAACTTCATTACAGATTCACAGTTAAAAAGCGGTTCCTGGCCTAAAAACATGCAAGGGTGTAGCGGAAGATTGTGCCGGAACGCTGATGGGAAGTGTTTTCTCCTGAGGGAATTAAGTTGGAGGCATTCTACAAGGATATGGAGCACAGTAAGGGGTTCGCCACAGTTCTCACATATTGGATGATCACCACCGGATAAGAGGTATGAGTGTGTGCTGTGTGTGTGTCCTATCCTAAGTCTGGAGAATGTAACTTGTGTATGGCGTGACTTTGACACAGCAGGCCAATGTCCAATATACGGCTTGATAACATGTAGTTTATTTTGCGCTTGCTTATCCCATAAGCGCTGCCAGTGTACCCTTAGCTTTTTCCTCAGAGAGGGTTTAAGGTCCGTTATAGGTACACCTATGGATGAGTCGAAAGTATCTGAGTGAGCAGATATGGCTAGCCTGTCGGCCAGCTCATTGCCCTCAATCTCTCGGTGACCTGGCACCCAGCACAATACGATTTCCTGTTTGGCGGCATACGCTGTACATAACAATGAATATAAAGATATGATTATAGGATTTTTGTTCTTGCTGGGAGTTTTCAATGCTTTCAGGACACTTAATGAATCTGTGTAGATAACTGCCTTGGGGATGCATGATTCTTTAATGTGTTTAATAGTGACCAGTATAGCATATGCTTCTGCAGTGAAAATGCTTGTGTTTGGGTGCAAAACACCGGTATTCGAAAATGATGGGCCGACGGCTGCATAAGACTCGCCAGCGTGGGACTTAGACGCATCCGTAAAGAATTCAGGAGAAGAGTATTTATGGTGTAATTCAAGGAAGTACATCCGGATGTGAGCAAGAGGTGCGTGCTTTGTAACATTTAAGAAAGAATCATCACATTGTATACTGTGCCACTGCCATGGCGGAAGCTGCACTGCAGAAGCCATAACATTTTGCTCGTCGAGCGCGATACCCATTTCTTCAGCAAGCCCTCTTACTCGAAGTGAGTAGGGCTCTCTCACTGATGGACGGTTCTGGAAGAGTTGGGAGCTGGAGACATTGTTTACAGTGCTGTACGCTGGGTGTTCGTGGTTCGCGTTTACCTTCAGGAAATACGCAAATGATAGGTAAGCTCTCTGAAAATGGAGCGACCACTCGTTGCATTCTACATACAGGCTTTCCACGGGGCTTGTACGAAAAGCACCCGTAGAAAGACGAATCCCTAGATGATGGATGGGGTCCAGTATTTTCAAGGCACTCTGTGTTGCAGTGTAAACTATGGCCCCGTAGTCTAGGCGTGACTGCACAAGGCTCTTGTACATATTCAGCAAGCACCTTGTGTCGCTACCCCACGAAGTATATGACAATACCTTTAAGACATTCATAGTCCTCATGCACCTGTTTTTTAGATGTTTTATATATGGGACAAATGTCAGTTTTCTATCCAGAATTACCCCCAAAAATTTTTGTTCCGTTCTTACAGCTACACGTTGGCCGTGTAATTCAACGTTGGGGTCAGGGTGGAGGCCTTTCTTTCGGGAAAACAAAATGCAGGTGGTCTTTTGTGGGTTTAGCCTAAAGCCATTTTCATCTGCCCACTTAGACACTTTGTTCAGGCCAAGCTGAACCTGCCGCTCACAAAGTGCAAGGTTGCACGAAGCGAATCCCACCTGTACATCGTCAACATATACAGAATAAAACATGTTTTGTGGGATGTACTGACGCAAGGAATTCATTTTTACTATAAAGAGAGTGCAACTCAGCACCCCACCCTGTGGTACTCCAGTTTCCTGCACAAATGGTCTAGATAGAGTGTTGCCCACACGAACACGGAATGTGCGTTTGCACAGATAACTCTCTATGATATTTATCATATTACCACGTATTCCAATGTGTGAGAGGTCTCTGAGTATTCCGAACCGCCACGTTGTGTCGTAAGCCTTTTCTATATCAAGGAATACAGACAGAAAGAACTGCTTGTGCACGAAAGCTTCTCGAATCTGCGCCTCAATGCGAATAAGATGGTCAGTGGTGGAACGGCCATCCCGGAAACCACACTGGTATGGGTCAAGCAACTTGTTCGATTCAAGGAAATGTACTAATCGCCGGTTTATCATTTTTTCGCAGACCTTGCATAGACAACTTGTTAATGCTATTGGTCTGTAGCTCGAGGCGGAAGAGGGATCCTTCCCCAGCTTAAGGATAGGTATTATAATGGCCTCCTTCCAGGCAGAGGGAATCTCGCCAGAAGACCATATAGCATTGAACAGGGAAAGAAGCGTTTTCTTGGTTTCAGGGGAGAGGTTTTTTAGCATTTCATATACTATACGGTCAGGGCCTGGGGCAGATCTATTGCAAGAGTTGAGAGATGCATGCAGCTCAGCTAGGCAGAATGGCTGGTTGTACGCCTGGTTTCTGGTGCATTTCCTTTCTAGTTTGAGTGCTTCTATTCTTGCTTTATACCGTTTAAATGTTTCAGTGTACTGTGATGAGCTGGACACATTTTCAAAATGTGTGCCCAGGAAGTTCGCCTGGTCTTCCAGGTTGTTGCCTTCTGTGTTTACTAAGGGGATTGGACAGGTTCGCTGTCCTCGTATCTTTCTGACCCCGTTCCATACTTTGGCCTCATCTGTATATGAATTGATACCTGACACAAACTTTTGCCAGCTCTCTCTTCTCGCCTGTCGGCGTATTCTCCTACCTTGGGATTTAATCTTTTTAAAATTCACAAGATTTTCCGCAGTGGGGGAGTCGCGTAACAACCTCCAAGCTTTGTTCTGTTTCTTGCGAGCGTTGCGGCATTCATTGTTCCACCATGGCACATGGCGTTTGCCTGCAGCACCAGAAGTTACTGATATACATTTAGACGCGGCATCAATAATGAAATGAGTGAAGTATTCAACTGCATCGTCAATTTCTAAAGAAGACATATCATTCCACGAGATGGTACTAGTAATACTTCGAAATTTCTCCCAATCGGCTGTATCAATTTGCCACTTGGGAGCCAATGCAGGTGATTCATTTCCTTTAGAAGTTCTCAGTAGGATTGGGAAGTGGTCACTTCCGTACGGGTTTTTGATAACTTCCCATTTAAATTCAGGGAAAATGGACGGTGATGCTATACTAAGATCAATTGACGAGTAAGTATTATTTGCAAGACTATAGTAGGTTGGCTCCTTTCCATTCAAGAGACATGCACCAGAGGAAAACATGAACTGTTCAATAAGACGCCCTCGCGCATCCATGCGGGAGTCGCCCCAGAGACTGTTGTGTGCATTGAAATCACCGAGAACAAGATATGGTTCTGGTAATTCGTCAATAAATGACTGAAATTCGTGTCTGCTGAAGTTGTAGTGTGGGGGTATGTAAAGTGAGCAGATGGTCACGAGTTTATTGAGAAGGACAGCTCGTACGGCTACAGCTTCAAGGGGCGTTTGTAGTTCTATACGCTGACAGGCTACACTCCTGTGAGCTATTATAGCAACACCGCCTGATGATACAATAGCATCATCGCGGTCTTTGCGGAAAGCCACGTAGTGTCTGAGAAAGTCTGTATGTTTTGATTTTAGGTGTGTCTCTTGCACACACAGCACTTTGGGGTTGTGTTCGCGGAGCAGTTCTTGGATGTCGTCGAGGTTTCTAAGAAGGCCTCTCACGTTCCACTGCATTATTTGTGTGTCCATATTGGCAGTGAAAGTGGTGCTGTGTGTACAAGAAAGGGTGGGGTAGCTTTAGCTTCCAGAGCCCTTTCCAGGCCCTGTAATGCGCGATTTATCTTTTTTGGAGCGGTCGAGAATGTCTCGCCGCTCCTTAGGCGCTGGGAGCGCCGGCACACTTGGTGTTGTGTCCATTGCATCTTTCGATGCACTGGACAGCCGCTCTTGCGAGCGGGAACTTTTTCCTGTCAGTCTCGCCTCGAAGGGCGAGACTTTGGCAGCGCCCATCGGGCCAGAGGTCGATGGGACCGCCTTTGGGTTTAGCTCACGCGGGTTTTGGCCAGCGCGAGCAGTGGCCGCAGTTGTGGCCGGACTTTTCAATGTTGGTGGGGCAGTATCGGCTGCATCCACCGTGGCGGCTACGGGCGGCCCTGCACTAGCGCTTTGCGCCGCGCAAGGGGACGCCAAAAGCCGTTGTGGTGCCGCCGCCTGTCGCACCACTCCGGCGTATGATGGGTTCCCAAACATGAATCCGACACGCTGCCGTGCCTCCCTGTATGTTAAGTTTTCCTTGACTTTTATGCTGATTATTTCTTTTTCTTTTTTCCATATGTCACAAGTTCTGGAGTAGGCAGGGTGATCGCCATCACAGTTTGCACAGTGGGGAGTTTCACGGCATTCGTCTGCTGTGTGGTCACGGATGCCACACTTCGCGCACGTCTGTTTCCCACGGCAACTTTGGGAGCCGTGGCCAAATCTTTGGCAGTTGAAGCAACGGCGAGGATTAGGTATATATGGCCTCACACGGATCTTCACATACCCGGCCTCAATGGTCTCGGGCAGCACACTTGACCCAAAAGTAAGTATGATATGTTTTGTTTTGATTTCTTTCCCGTCGCGCCTCATCTTAATTCGCTGGACATTGACCACATTCTGTTCCTTAAATCCCTCTAATAATTCTTCCTCAGTGGGTTCAATCATGTCATTGTCAGATATTACTCCTCTTGTCGTATTTAGGGTGCGGTGAGGTGTGACTGTGACTGGAATTTCTCCAAAAGAGATTAAATGCGGTAGTTTCTCGAGCTGTTTTTTATCACGGAGTTCCAACAGGAGATCGCCACTGGCCAACCTCGTAGCCTTATATCCTTTGCCTAATGTTTCGGTAATGCATTTAGAAACAAGGAATGGTGAAATCATCCTCACCGTTTTCTCCGGATGGTTACTGTGTATTACGTGGTACCGTTGGAAATTATCCAACTTCTGCCCAGAGAACTTAAAAATTTCTTCGGTGCGCCCCCGTTTTGGGGGACGATCGGGTAGAGGGGGAAATGAACTTGCCATTCAATAACTATTATTTCGGCAGCAACGCCAGCCACCCACCTTGGAGCCCAACAAGGGGACGCCGCATGAGCTGTGAAACAGGTCCTAAGAGCGCCAACTGTACGTTACCACTATAACCGAATATATATACCCAAGGGTGGATATATTACACACGGTTAACCCTCGCCGCCAGGAAAGTTCGAAGTAAATTGAAGAGAGGAGAAGACAGGAAAGATTAAAAGAGAGAGAAAGACGAAGATAAGAGAGAGAGAGAGATAGGAAAAGGCGACTGCCGATTTCCCCCGGGTGGGTCAGTCCGGGGGTGCCGTCTGCGTGAAGCCGGGGCCAAAGGGGTGTGTTGCCTCTGCCGGGGGCCTTAAAGGTCCAATCACCCGGCGTTGGCTCAACCCCCAGGATCCCCTTTTCCCCGGACACGGCTAAGCCACGCACGGCGACACGTGGGAGGGGGTCGAAACCCCCCCGTTGGCTCGGGTCCGTGGTGTCGCCACACACCAAACGCCTGCTCACGCAGACGCCCCTGCGGGGACGCCGCTACCGGACGTGGCACGGGACGCGCCATCACCACCGGCGCGATGAAGAATCGTATATAGTCAAGGCTTCGAGGAGGCCCCAACTGACTGAGGAGCATCGGAAGATTATAATCCGGCCACGAGGGGGACTAAATTTGAGTAAACTACATCATCATCATCAGCCTGCCTACGCCCACTGCAGGGCAAAGGCCTGTCCCATGGATCACCAATTATCCCTGTCCTGTGCTAACTGGGCCCAATTTATCCCCGCAAAACTTCCTGATCTCATCTGCCCACCTAACTTTCTGCCGCCCCCTGCTACGCTTGCCTTCTCTAGGAATCCACTCTGTTACCCTTAACGACCAACGGTTGTCTTGTCTTCGCATTACATGGCCCGCCCAGGCCCATTTCTTCTTCTTAATTTCTATTAGTATGTCCCTAACCCACACCGCTCTCTTCTAGTCCCTTAAGGTTACACCTACCATTTTCCGTTCCATAGCTCGTTGCGTCGTCCTCAATTTAAGCTGAACCCTCTTAGTTAGCCTCCAAGTTTCTGCCCCGTAGGTGAGTACTGGTAAGATGCAGCTGTTATACACTATCCTCTCCAGAGACAATGGTAAGCTACCATTCATTATCATAGAATGCTTGCCGAGTGCACCTCCACCCCATTCTAATCCTCCTAATCACCTCAGCCTCATGATTCGGATCCAGGGTCACTACCTGGCCTAAGTAGACATATTCACTTACTACTTCCAGTGCCTCGCCAGCTATCTGAAATCGGCGCCCAAGGCTATTGAACATTACTTTAGTTTTCTGCATATTAATTTTCAGGCCCACTGTTATACTTTGCCTGTTGAGGTCAGTAATCATGCTTTGTAATTCATCTCCCGTGTTACTTAGCAAGGCAATGTAATCAGCAAATCGGAGGTTTCTGAGGTATTCCCCATTGACCCTTACACCCACCTGTTCCCCATCCAGCGTTATAAATACTTCTTGTAAACATGCTGTGAATAACATTGGAGAGATTGTGTCACCTTTTCTTACGCCCTTCCTTATAGGTATCTTGCTGCTCTATTATAGTGGCTTATGGGGACTGTGGTGGGATTTGGAGCCGTTGTAGATGTCTTCCAGTAGTCTTAGGTAGTGCTCGTCTACGCCCTCATTCCGCAATGCCTGCATGACTGCTGAGGTGTCAACCGAGTCAAATGCCTTCTCGTAATCTATGAAGGCTATATATAGGGGTTGATTATACTCCGCGCATTTATCTATGAGCTGATTGATAGTGTGAATATGGTCTACTGTTGAGTAGCCTTTACGAAACCCTGCTTGTTCCTTAGATTGACTGAAATCTAAGGTGGCACAAATTCTGTTAGTGATTACCTTGGTAAATACTTTGTAAACGACTGACAGTAAGCTAATCGGCCTGTAGTTTTTCAAGTCGTTTGTGTCGCCTTTCTTATGGATTAGGATGATGTTAGCATTCTTCCAAGATTCCGGTATGCTCGCAGTCATTAGGCATTGCGTATACAGGCTTGCCAGTTTTTCCAGTATAATCTGCCCACCATCCTTTCACAGTTCTGCTGTTATCTGATCCTCACCGTGTGCCTTTCCTGCTTGCATCTCTTTCAAAGCTTTCATTACTTCCTCTGTCAGTACTGGTGGAATGTCAGCCTCTCCTAAACTGCTTCCCCGTTCACTATTCTGGTTATCACGACTACTGTAGAGATCTCTGTAAAACTCCTCGGCTATTATCACTATCTCATCCCTATTCGTGAACACATTGCCTTGCCTGTCTCGTAATGCATACATCTGATTTCTACCTATGCATAGACGTCTCTTCGCCGCTTTCAGGCTCCTTCCGTTCTTTAGAGCATGCTCAATCCGCCCCATATTATACTTTCGTATGTCGGCTGTCTTACTCTTATTGATTAACTTCGAAAGCTCCACTAGTTCTATCCTGTCGATTGCATTTGATACTGTCATGCCTTTCCGCTTTCTAATCAAGTCTTTCGTCTCATGGGAAAGTTTGCTAATAATCTCTCGACCGATCTTACCTCCTAATTCTATTGCACATTCCGTGACAATCCGCGTGAGATTATCGCTGACTCCCTGAACGCAATTGCCTGCTTGGTCTGTTAGAGCTGAATACCTGTTCTGCAGCGCTATCTGGAATTATTCGACATTCCGTCTTAGAGTTAGCTCATTGATCGGCGTCTTTCGTGCTAGTTTATTGCCGTCCCTCCTCAAGTCTAGCCCAATTCGGGATCTCACCATCCTGTGGTCACTGCACCTAACTCTGCCCAGCACTTCCACATCCTGCACGACGCCAGGGTTCTCGCATAGTCTGTAGTCTATTTCATTTTTATGCTCGCCATTCGGGCTTTTCCACGTCCACTTCCGATTCTCCCGTTTACGGAAGAACGTGTTCATGATACGCAGATTATTCCGCTCGGCGAACTCTACTAATAAGTCCCCTATGTCATTAATACAACCCACGCCATGCAAACTTAGCACCACTATTATTGGACGTGCTGCGATCGAGGCTTCAGGCCTAACAACAAATCGAGCAAAGGAACACGTGGTGTGTCCGAACTTCACGCAAAATATCGTGGTGGTCAGCACGCCTAAACCAGACCATGCGGCAAGGTACGTAAGAATTAACTCCTTCAAGATCGTGGACATGGGATACGAAGTCAGCACGCACGAAGCGGCCCCGCACGCAACGTGTAGAGGGCTCATTAGAATAGTCGACATCAGGGACCCCCAGTTCGCTATTAGAAGAAATAGCGTGCACGAGCGCAACCCCCTCGCTTTGCCGCCAAGCGCATCGAGATGTCAGGCTCGGTTATCGTCCTCTTCGACGGACTAAAAGTGCCGAACTTTGTTCGCTACGGACCGAGTTTGGTCAAGTGCTCTCTCTACAGGAAACAATTTGAAGTGTGCTTCACTTGCGGCAGCGTAGGACACCGCTCGGACGTGTGCCCTACGCCAGACTCTGTTCAGTGTAGAGGGCGTGGAGCCCTCAGCCTACCAGCGGACCACGTTTGCACGCCCATTTGCAAGTTCAACGGGGAGACCACCCCACCGGAGACAAGGCATGCAAGTAGCTTTTTCAAATCCCCTATGTGGTACAGGATTGCCGAAGGGAACGCGCCCACTTGCGATCAGCCACGAGGGTGCCTCTGGAGACGCCATACCAGACGCCAAGCCTCCAGCAGGGCCCCTGAGTGCACTCACGTTCTCGGAGCCGTGCGAGTTCCAGACGCCGATCTCTACCCCCAGGGGAAGAATTCTCTCCAAGTCGAGGGGAGCACAGATGGGCTCAGAAGATGCAATGCCTTGCGCCAAGCCGACAGTGGATAAAGTAAAAAAACACGGGTTCGATCCCGGCTGCGGCGGTCGCATTTTCGATGGAGGCGGAAATGCCACAGGCCCGAGTACTGTACATTGTCAGTGCACGTTAGGGAACCGCAGGAAGTCTAAATTTCTGGAGCCCTCCACTACGGCCTTTCTCTCCTCTCTATCTCTTTCACTCCCTTTTCCCCACCCCCACGGACGCTTAGCCGTGCTCCCAACATGACCTGCAGAAATTAGCGTCCCTTCCTAACAAAACGACAATCACCAACGTCACAGCCGCCGGTGGCGCCGCCACACCGGTGGTGACTGAAAACAATGATGCCAGAATAGAGCAGCTGATTAGGGAGGCAAACTCTGAGAAACGCTAACGAAGAGCGGACCAGACAGGTAATAGAACTCAAAAAGAAGGCATATCTGAGTCCTACCAGCATTGCAGTAGCCACGCTACAGTTCTAGGCACTATAGCCAAGCCATTAAGTCAAAGCAACGAACCAAGCGAAGGAGACAGCCTCCCCCCTCCGCCCCGAAAAAGAGAACAGTTCTGAAACTGACTCGGTTTTCTCGGTCCTCCGGGAGCTGAAGGAGGCAATTAAGGAAACTAGAGAGATGACGGCGACGGAAGACTGACTTTAAAGTAGACAAACTATGGGAATAGAGCATAACGGCTGAGCAGACATTCAAAAAAAAAAATCGGAACGAGAGGCGACGGCGACGACGACGAATTGTTGCCGTCAGACTCAGAGAGCGCAAAGTCGCCTACTGGAACGTCGGGGGGTGCTCCAAAGAGAACGATCGCGGGAAATAGCAAAATAAATCCTGCCCATAATCATGGATAGCGACCATAGTTCTAGTGTGTGGCAATGTAACTTTTGCGGCCTCCTCAACAAAAAGGAACCACTGTGTCAATTAAGTAGACCAAGTAGGGACAAACCAAAGGTGATTATGCTGCAGGAAACTTTAACGAACCATGTAAAACTTACGGGCTAAAAATCAGTGTGTCAAGGAAGGGAATGTGGTAGAGGCCCAGCAACTCTTGTAGACAAAAAAATCCACGCATCTCCACGAAGTGAACCACAACGAGTGGGCGAAGCTGGGCATCGTTCTGTCTTAGCAAAACGGTTTCTTGGGCTAGTTGGTTCATGATGTCTTGTAAAAAAATGTAGCGCAATGGACACGGACAGACAAAGAGCACAGGACATGCGCTAACTGCACAACAAGTCTCCGTGAGGAATGGTATAACACATGTCTTCAACGTCCATTGAAAACGCATGAGTGCCAGACACTGTTCCATCAGGTAAGTCCTTGGCTATTTCTTGAGAGCTTCGCACTAGGAGAGGGTCTGTGATCTTCAGTGAACTTAGGTGCCTGCGAGGATCCTTTTTCTCTAACAATGGTTCTGAATGGGCATTCAACCTTGTGGTTTTTGCGGAGAAAATTGCTTCTAATAAGTTGGTTGCTGCTTTTTCTTCATTCTTCAAAAGGTATTCCAGATTGGAGTCCTTGAGCAATCTGACAGCCTTTCATTTTTGAAGGTTTGGTTTAAAAGTGCAGGATTTGAAGTTTTTTCCACGACAGCTATGGCTTTTTCATTGACCTTTCCTTTGCCCATGACGACAAAACTTCCTTCTTTGTCGGCTAGGAGTATGGCTAGGCTGCGCTGTTGCAGTGTGTCAACGACGTACTTGAATGGAGGTTTCTTGGATGGGTGAGAGCCTGCACTTAACACAATTTACTGCATCGCTGGTAGCTCGGTCCCGTTCTCGAACGTCTGTTCGAAATGCTGTAGGCCTTGCTATGGCCAGAAGCTAATGACGCTGGACCGCCAACTCGAAGGTGTACTTCGGTCCGTTGTCCAAGATACGACGATACCTGTCCTGTGGGCTGCAGTCACCCAAGACGGTTACGCTATTGGCGGCTGTCCTTTCTTACTTCGGCCTCGCGCACGATGGCGAAGGTATTCCGTTGTCTGTGCTGCGAGCTTCTTAAACTCTCTGAAGCGCCTGCCAGTTGAAAATTGATGCGTTTCTTCTGCGCCTATTCTATGACTACCTTCGCAGCGTTTCTTCTGTGCCTATTGTATGA
>CM023491.1:52993134-53023066 GCA_013339685.2 Hyalomma asiaticum
TTACACTATCCTTCCATTATACAAAACCTTCATAAACGCATCACCCCTGCCAAACTTGCTTCCCATATGAAAAGATTTACTACCATTATACGTCATGGACATACCACTGCAGATGCATTGTAGTCACGACAAACGAATCACTACCACTTGCAAATTTCACAAACCAACCCATTCCATCTTTAAGCAAACATGATGCATGACATCCGTGTGGCATTCGCCAACCATGGCATGGTTCTTCCATACGTGCATGTCTGCAAGCATGACAAGAAAGCACCTGTAATCACGTAAAGTACAGCCCAACAATCGCGACACATCCAACTACCAAAGCACTCTCACTTCCTCAATGTACCTTGAGAAATAGACCTCATACCCACGGGAACATTCACGGTGGTGCATGAAATCTGATGCATATCGGTACGAGTTTCAGCTGGTAGGCCTTATGAATGACACTGTTTTGTGCCTATTCTCCACATTACTTTTTTATCAAGATCGCCATATTCGTAGCTGCCGCCGAATCAGGCTCCTCGATTTTCTCGGTTAGTCATATCAACAACGTCGTGCGTGCCATGTCGCTGCTGTCGCAAGAACTCAGCTTGCCGCCCCCCCCCCCCCCCCCGCTCATAGAAAACTTCACGGTTATCGCATGCGGCATTTCCATCGCCGAATGCACCTGTTCTGTGGGAGTTACGTGGTTTCCAGGACGACGCCATTCTGCTGATAAATGACGTCAACTATCCCGGTGCTGCCTGTGTGTTGTATGAACTTCAAAAACGGAGGCTGGCGCTAAACCGCATTCGCGATGCCGCCAAGGCGTGGCATAGATACGAGGGCATGTGGCAGCGGTGCTGACTCGAATCGAGTAAAACGTTCATCTCAGCTTTTGGCCCGCTTCTCCATGGAAGCGACCACTCCCACCATCCTACGAACGCTGACGAGGCCCACGAGGGCCACCAGAATGACGCTACAGGAGCACGAGAGGATATTCGTCTGCCCTGCTGCAGACGACAGCGGCAGGTTCAGTTCTGCAACGCGGGTATCGGACTCGGCGTCGATAAACCTCGCCCCAACATGACTACCAGGCGAGCACAGCATCTTCAAACCCACAGCAGCTGGAGACGCGGTGCTGGTGCTTGTCCACGATTGAGTATATGGAGGGTCCTGTTGCGCCCGACGCCACCCAAATCGAAGAAGAAACCTTGTCGGTCGATCGAAACACGATAAGCTCTCTAAAAACTCCACGAACAAGGCATGTGCAGGGATAGCGCAGTAATGATGCCTCCGGAGCAGTCACTCAGATCTGCCGAATTTTAAGGCATTCGTCGAGTGTGAGGACGTTTCTTCATTGCACACCAATGCCTCACTCAGAGAAGCCGAGTTTATTGTGCTCAACGAAATTATCGTACAACCGAGGTTCCCCACTGCTTCCATCACGTTTGATCTGGAAGGGTGCCAGGCATGTAGGGGGAACCCCAAATTCCCCTAGTTTGAGCTTCAGAGGGAGTCCGCACTATGGAAGCGCAAGCTGCCTCGTCCACAGAAAAGCAAGCGCGTTCATTGGTCATGATGGGCACGGAGACAAATACAAAACACCAAAGCTCGAAGTATGTGGGAAAACGAGAGAATGAGCAGTCAATGCCGTCGTTTTCCAGCAACAATTCACGCAGCTCACCACAAGTCGCGACGTGGCCTAGGCCATCTTCCACCATGTCATTTGCCATTCTACGCAACCGGAGGGTCCTCCGGGGGTTTCGGAAGTCAAGTCGCGGCGTGACAAAATCCTGCGAGGACCACCGCGACATAGCGGGAGAGCGCCCCCCGGAGGACTGGTCTCGGGGGGCGTGCTCCAAGCCAGGTCAAAGTGAGGCCGAGACCGCCAAGACTGGCACCGCAAGTGACGCCCGCCAGAGACAATTTCTGCAGGCCCTTTTGCTCGCAGCGTGGACGAGTGTAATGTCCAACGGCAAAAAGCTCCGCGTGCCTAGGGCGCTCTCGCTACGAGCGCAGGGAGAGCGTAGAAGAGACTACGTTGGAGAATAGAACAGCCGCCCTGCAGCGGATGCGCTATCTCTCTCTTATTGGTTACTCTCTATATATATATACAGATATCGATATATAGATATAGGTAGATATAGGTAGATAGGTAGATACATATCTGTATATATATATATATTTAACGAATGAGAGACAGACATCACCCATTCCTGGGTCGGCTGCTCTATCCTCTGAACTTAATCTTCCTCTTCGCCTGTTCTTGCGCTCATAGCGCGAGCGCTGAACATATGGCGGAGCGTGTTGTTCATTACACTCGGCCGTGACTCCAAGCAACAGTGGCAGCCGAAAAGGCCTCTGGAGGACGGCAATGCGTGTGTCGCAACGGGGCTGTCTCGCCGATCATTTTGACGTCGCGGCTGGCCTTATACGCCGAACCGCCATTGCAGCGCTGGCTCTGGTGGACGGTGTTGGCTGTGCCGTAGTGGCCATCGTACGATTCGGCCACGGTGGGACTTGGCTTGCGAAGCTACGAAGGACACCTCCGGTGGCCGCCATTGGCTACGGCGTGGTGGAGAGTGGTCGCGGTTGCGCTGCAACTTGTCGGTGTCCACATCCAGTAACGTGGCTGGTATTTGGCATTTACTATGGCGGCCCAGCCTCGGTTTTTGCCGCATGTCTCTTTTCCAATGCGGATGATAAATTGACAAAGGAGTTGGAGTAGGTAGCTGTCGTAACGTTGCCGTCCAGGATGGCGGGAGAACCATGCAGGCTGCGGGAAGAGGAAATTCGGCATCCGACAGGGTTTTCGCTGGTACCAGCAGAAAACTTCCTCCAAACAATAACTGACTGGTCCACCAGCCATAATAGCACTAACACCAGAGAATCATAATTCGTCTTCTTCAACAATGGTCACAAGGGAACTTCTAGATGACAACCAAGCATTAGAATGGATGGAAAATTTTCAAAAATGAAATGTGAAATTAGCGCACTCGTCATATTTTTGGACAACTTTCACTCTCACGACGGTTACCTTAGAAACGAAGCGAAGACTCCACCGCTGTAGGACCCTGTCTGTGAAACACCGCTCATCCTCCCAGCCCTTACATATGGATCTCCGTGTTGGTGGCACTCATCTGCATCATATTACCTAATATCGAGGGTTATTTTCCTCCAGCGATCCCTGCTGACAACACTTACAGGTGGATTTATGCTACCCGTATTTAATCACTACACGTACTTGCCAACTGTGCGCCACTAACTCTGGGATTAGACAGACTGAATGCCGAATATTACTTGTTTAATGAGAAACCCTTTACCGCACAAGGACATATCACGCAAACCAAATACAGTATCCGCACAACATTTAAACACACCACCTCGGTGAGAAATATGCATTCTCATTTCAAGAGCTAACTTCCATTGCGGCATCCAAATATACAACGCGAAACGCAGTCTATATTTATCTTCGAGTGCATCCGGTTCCACTTTTGTAATTCTCACGTCCTGTCAAATAGACAGAAAAAATAACTAAAATTACAAACAACCACTGCGCTTACACAACGGAGGTCATAGCAATAACTGAAGCATCGACATACTTATCGCGCATCATTTATACCGATTGGTTATCATTACTGTCCTCACTTATTCATTAAAAGGCGAAGGCACCCATATCGTCCACAATAAACGAACACTTCAACAATTGCAAAACTCCCATTTCCAAACACACTTACTCCACGTTCCTAGATATAGTACAATATTCGGAAATGGCTCTTTTGCTGCCTCATCCGCTGCCGTCCATAGTATAAGGACGCCGAAAATATCAATAAACCAATCCGCAGAAAACTACGCAAAACAATGAAAACACCCTGCCACAACTACTTTCAATCAGTTGGTCTACAAAACTCTGTCTGTGTACATATGGCTCCCAAGTGCATTCGCAAATACAAACTGCTTCCCACCAACCAAGCATATCACAAATAACCGACCACGTACAGCTATTCCACATCCACAGCACCATCTTCTGTAAATGTCGCTCAATATGCGTAAACGTAGACCACCACCCCGAAAGTCACGGCGTTAAGAAATCTCAACACCAATGATGTATTTAATTTACCCTTACACTATCCTTCCATTATACAAAACCTTCATAAACGCATCACCCCTGCCAAACTTGCTTCCCATATGAAAAGATTTACTACCATTATACGTCATGGACATACCACTGCAGATGCATTGTAGTCACGACAAACGAATCACTACCACTTGCAAATTTCACAAACCAACCCATTCCATCTTTAAGCAAACATGATGCATGACATCCGTGTGGCATTCGCCAACCATGGCATGGTTCTTCCATACGTGCATGTCTGCAAGCATGACAAGAAAGCACCTGTAATCACGTAAAGTACAGCCCAACAATCGCGACACATCCAACTACCAAAGCACTCTCACTTCCTCAATGTACCTTGAGAAATAGACCTCATACCCACGGGAACATTCACGGTGGTGCATGAAATCTGATGCATATCGGTACGAGTTTCAGCTGGTAGGCCTTATGAATGACACTGTTTTGTGCCTATTCTCCACATTACTTTTTGTCAAGATCGCCATATTCTTAGCTGCCGCCGAATCAGGCTCCTCGATTTTCTCGGTTAGTCATATCAACAACGTCGTGCGTGCCATGTCGCTGCTGTCGCAAGAGCTCAGCTTGCCGCCCCCCCCCCCCCCCCGCTCATAGAAAACTTCACGGTTATCGCATGCGGCATTTCCATCGCCGAATGCACCTGTTCTGTGGGAGTTACGTGGTTTCCAGGACGACGCCATTCTGCTGATAAATGACGTCAACTATCCCGGTGCTGCCTGTGTGTTGTATGAACTTCAAAAACGGAGGCTGGCGCTAAACCGCATTCGCGATGCCGCCAAGGCGTGGCATAGATACGAGGGCATGTGGCAGCGGTGCTGACTCGAATCGAGTAAAACGTTCATCTCAGCTTTTGGCCCGCTTCTCCATGGAAGCGACCACTCCCACCATCCTACGAACGCTGACGAGGCCCACGAGGGCCACCAGAATGACGCTACAGGAGCACGAGAGGATATTCGTCTGCCCTGCTGCAGACGACAGCGGCAGGTTCAGTTCTGCAACGCGGGTATCGGACTCGGCGTCGATAAACCTCGCCCCAACATGACTACCAGGCGAGCACAGCATCTTCAAACCCACAGCAGCTGGAGACGCGGTGCTGGTGCTTGTCCACGATTGAGTATATGGAGTGTCATGTTGCGCCCGACGCCACCCAAATCGAAGAAGAAACCTTGTCGGTCGATCGAAACACGATAAGCTCTCTAAAAACTCCACGAACAAGGCATGTGCAGGGATAGCGCAGTAATGATGCCTCCGGAGCAGTCACTCAGATCTGCCGAATTTTAAGGCATTCGTCGAGTGTGAGGAACGTTTCTTCATTGCACACCAATGCCTCACTCAGAGAAGCCGAGTTTATTGTGCTCAACGAAATTATCGTACAACCGAGGTTCCCCACTGCTTCCATCACGTTTGATCTGGAAGGGTGCCAGGCATGTAGGGGGAACCCCAAATTCCCCTAGTTTGAGCTTCAGAGGGAGTCCGCACTATGGAAGCGCAAGCTGCCTCGTCCACAGAAAAGCAAGCGCGTTCATTGGTCATGATGGGCACGGAGACAAATACAAAACACCAAAGCTCGAAGTATGTGGGAAAACGAGAGAATGAGCAGTCAATGCCGTCGTTTTCCAGCAACAATTCACGCAGCTCACCACAAGTCGCGACGTGGCCTAGGCCATCTTCCACCATGTCATTTGCCATTCTACGCAACCGGAGGGTCCTCCGGGGGTTTCGGAAGTCAAGTCGCGGCGTGACAAAATCCTGCGAGGACCACCGCGACATAGCGGGAGAGCGCCCCCCGGAGGACTGGTCTCGGGGGGCGTGCTCCAAGCCAGGTCAAAGTGAGGCCGAGACCGCCAAGACTGGCACCGCAAGTGACGCCCGCCAGAGACAATTTCTGCAGGCCCTTTTGCTCGCAGCGTGGACGAGTGTAATGTCCAACGGCAAAAAGCTCCGCGTGCCTAGGGCGCTCTCGCTACGAGCGCAGGGAGAGCGTAGAAGAGACTACGTTGGAGAATAGAACAGCCGCCCTGCAGCGGATGCGCTATCTCTCTCTTATTGGTTACTCTCTATATATATATACAGATATCGATATATAGATATAGGTAGATATAGGTAGATAGGTAGATACATATCTGTATATATATATATATATATTTAACGAATGAGAGACAGACATCACCCATTCCTGGGTCGGCTGCTCTATCCTCTGAACTTAATCTTCCTCTTCGCCTGTTCTTGCGTTCATAGCGCGAGCGCTGAACATATGGCGGAGCGTGTTGTTCATTACACTCGGCCGTGACTCCAAGCAACAGTGGCAGCCGAAAAGGCCTCTGGAGGACGGCAATGCGTGTGTCGCAACGGGGCTGTCTCGCCGATCATTTTGACGTCGCGGCTGGCCTTATACGCCGAACCGCCATTGCAGCGCTGGCTCTGGTGGACGGTGTTGGCTGTGCCGTAGTGGCCATCGTACGATTCGGCCACGGTGGGACTTGGCTTGCGAAGCTACGAAGGACACCTCCGGTGGCCGCCATTGGCTACGGCGTGGTGGAGAGTGGTCGCGGTTGCGCTGCAACTTGTCGGTGTCCACATCCAGTAACGTGGCTGGTATTTGGCATTTACTATGGCGGCCCAGCCTCGGTTTTTGCCGCATGTCTCTTTTCCAATGCGGATGATAAATTGACAAAGGAGTTGGAGTAGGTAGCTGTCGTAACGTTGCCGTCCAGGATGGCGGGAGAACCATGCAGGCTGCGGGAAGAGGAAATTCGGCATCCGACAGGCTTTTCGCTGGTACCAGCAGAAAACTTCCTCCAAACAATAACTGACTGGTCCACCAGCCATAATAACACCAGAGAATCATAATTCGTCTTCTTCAACAATGGTCACAAGGGAACTTCTAGATGACAACCAAGCATTAGAATGGATGGAAAATTTTCAAAAATGAAATGTGAAATTAGCGCACTAGTCATATTTTTGGACAACTTTCACTCTCACGACGGTTACCTTAGAAACGAAGCGAAGACTCCACCGCTGTAGGACCCTGTCTGTGAAACACCGCTCATCCTCCCAGCCCTTACATATGGATCTCCGTGTTGGTGGCACTCATCTGCATCATATTACCTAATATCGAGGGTTATTTTCCTCCAGCGATCCCTGGTGACAACACTTACAGGTGGATTTATGCTACCCGTATTTAATCACTACACGTACTTGCCCTACTGTGCGCCACTAAATCTGGGATTAGACAGACTGAATGCCGAATATTACTTGTTTAATGAGAAACCCTTTACCGCACAAGGACATATCACGCAAACCAAATACAGTATCCGCACAACATTTAAACACACCACCTCGGTGAGAAATATGCATTCTCATTTCAAGAGCTAACTTCCATTGCGGCATCCAAATATACAACGCGAAACGCAGTCTATATTTACCTTCGAGTGCATCCGGTTCCACTTTTGTAATTCTCACGTCCTGTCAAATAGACAGAAAAAATAACTAAAATTACAAACAACGACTGCGCTTACACAACGGAGGTCATAGCAATAACTGAAGCATCGACATACTTATCGCGCATCATTTATACCGATTGGTTATCATTACTGTCCTCACTTATTCATTAAAAGGCGAAGGCACCCATATCGTCCACAATAAACGAACACTTCAACAATTGCAAAACTCCCATTTCCAAACACACTTACTCCACGTTCCTAGATATAGTACAATATTCGGAAATGGCTCTTTTGCTGCCTCATCCGCTGCCGTCCATAGTATAAGGACGCCGAAAATATCAATAAACCAATCCGCAGAAAACTACGCAAAACAATGAAAACACCCTGCCACAACTACTTTCAATCAGTTGGTCTACAAAACTCTGTCTGTGTACATATGGCTCCCAAGTGCATTCGCAAATACAAACTGCTTCCCACCAACCAAGCATATCACAAATAACCAACCACTTACAGCTATTCCACATCCACAGCACCATCTTCTGTAAATGTCGCTCAATATGCGTAAACGTAGACCACCACCCCGAAAGTCACGGCGTTAAGAAATCTCAACACCAATGATGTATTTAATTTACCCTTACACTATCCTTCCATTATACAAAACCTTCATAAACGCATCACCCCTGCCAAACTTGCTTCCCATATGAAAAGATTCACTACCATTATACGTCATGGACATACCACTGCAGATGCATTGTAGTCACGACAAACGAATCACTACCACTTGCAAATTTCACAAACCAACCCATTCCATCTTTAAGCAAACATGATGCATGACATCCGTGTGGCATTCGCCAACCATGGCATGGTTCTTCCATACGTGCATGTCTGCAAGCATGACAAGAGAGCACCTGTAATCACGTAAAGTACAGCCCAACAATCGCGACACATCCAACTACCAAAGCACCCTCACTTCCTCAATGTACCTTGAGAAATAGACCTCGTACCCACGGGAACATTCACGGTGGTGCATGAAATCTGATGCATATCGGTACGAGTTTCAGCTGGTAGGCCTTATGAATGACACTGTTTTGTGCCTATTCTCCACATTACTTTTTTGTCAAGATCGCCATATTCTTAGCTGCCGCCGAATCAGGCTCCTCGATTTTCTCGGTTAGTCATATCAACAACGTCGTGCGTGCCATGTCGCTGCTGTCGCAAGAGCTCAGCTTGCCGCCCCCCCCCCCCCCGCTCATAGAAAACTTCACGGTTATCGCATGCGCCATTTCCATCGCCGAATGCACCTGTTCTGTGGGAGTTACGTGGTTTCCAGGACGACGCCATTCTGCTGATAAATGACGTCAACTATCCCGGTGCTGCCTGTGTGTTGTATGAACTTCAAAAACGGAGGCTGGCGCTAAACCGCATTCGCGATGCCGCCAAGGCGTGGCATAGATACGAGGGCATGTGGCAGCATGCTGACTCGAATCGAGTAAAACGTTCATCTCAGCTTTTGGCCCGCTTCTCCGTGGAAGCGACCACTCCCACCATCCTACGAACGCTGACGAGACCCACGAGGGCCACCAGAATGACGCTACAGGAGCACGAGAGGATATTCGTCTGCCCTGCTGCAGACGACAGCGGCAGGTTCAGTTCTGCAACGCGGGTATCGGACTCGGCGTCGATAAACCTCGCCCCAACATGACTACCAGGCGAGCACAGCATCTTCAAACCCACAGCAGCTGGAGACGCGGTGCTGGTGCTTGTCCACGATTGAGTATATGGAGGGTCATGTTGCGCCCGACGCCACCCAAATCGAAGAAGAAACCTTGTCGGTCGATCGAAACACGATAAGCTCTCTAAAAACTCCACGAACAAGGCATGTGCAGGGATAGCGCAGTAATGATGCCTCCGGAGCAGTCACTCAGATCTGCCGAATTTTAAGGCATTCGTCGAGTGTGAGAACGTTTCTTCATTGCACACCAATGGCTCACTCAGAGAAGCCGAGTTTATTGTGCTCAACGAAATTATCGTACAACCGAGGTTCCCCACTGCTTCCATCACGTTTGATCTGGAAGGGTGCCAGGCATGTAGGGGGAACCCCAAATTCCCCTAGTTTGAGCTTCAGAGGGAGTCCGCACTATGGAAGCGCAAGCTGACTCGTCCACAGAAAAGCAAGCGCGTTCATTGGTCATGATGGGCACGGAGACAAATACAAAACACCAAAGCTCGAAGTATGTGGGAAAACGAGAGAATGAGCAGTCAATGCCGTCGTTTTCCAGCAACAATTCACGCAGCTCACCACAAGTCGCGACGTGGCCTAGGCCATCTTCCACCATGTCATTTGCCATTCTACGCAACCGGAGGGTCCTCCGGGGGTTTCGGAAGTCAAGTCGCGGCGTGACAAAATCCTGCGAGGACCACCGCGACATAGCGGGAGAGCGCCCCCCGGAGGACTGGTCTCGGGGGGCGTGCTCCAAGCCAGGTCAAAGTGAGGCCGAGACCGCCAAGACTGGCACCGCAAGTGACGCCCGCCAGAGACAATTTCTGCAGGCCCTTTTGCTCGCAGCGTGGACGAGTGTAATGTCCAACGGCAAAAAGCTCCGCGTGCCTAGGGCGCTCTCGCTACGAGCGCAGGGAGAGCGTAGAAGAGACTACGTTGGAGAATAGAACAGCCGCCCTGCAGCGGATGCGCTATCTCTCTCTTATTGGTTACTCTCTATATATATACAGATATCGATATATAGATATAGGTAGATATAGGTAGATAGGTAGATACATATCTGTATATATATATATATATATTTAACGAATGAGAGACAGACATCACCCATTCCTGGGTCGGCTGCTCTATCCTCTGAACTTAATCTTCCTCTTCGCCTGTTCTTGCGTTCATAGCGCGAGCGCTGAACATATGGCGGAGCGTGTTGTTCATTACACTCGGCCGTGACTCCAAGCAACAGTGGCAGCCGAAAAGGCCTCTGGAGGACGGCAATGCGTGTGTCGCAACGGGGCTGTCTCGCCGATCATTTTGACGTCGCGGCTGGCCTTATACGCCGAACCGCCATTGCAGCGCTGGCTCTGGTGGACGGTGTTGGCTGTGCCGTAGTGGCCATCGTACGATTCGGCCACGGTGGGACTTGGCTTGCGAAGCTACGAAGGACACCTCCGGTGGCCGCCATTGGCTACGGCGTGGTGGAGAGTGGTCGCGGTTGCGCTGCAACTTGTCGGTGTCCACATCCAGTAACGTGGCTGGTATTTGGCATTTACTATGGCGGCCCAGCCTCGGTTTTTGCCGCATGTCTCTTTTCCAATGCGGATGATAAATTGACAAAGGAGTTGGAGTAGGTAGCTGTCGTAACGTTGCCGTCCAGGATGGCGGGAGAACCATGCAGGCAGCGGGAAGAGGAAATTCGGCATCCGACAGGGTTTTCGCTGGTACCAGCAGAAAACTTCCTCCAAACAATAACTGACTGGTCCACCAGCCATAATAACACCAGAGAATCATAATTCGTCTTCTTCAACAATGGTCACAAGGGAACTTCTAGATGACAACCAAGCATTAGAATGGATGGAAAATTTTCAAAAATGAAATGTGAAATTAGCGCACTAGTCATATTTTTGGACAACTTTCACTCTCACGACGGTTACCTTAGAAACGAAGCGAAGACTCCACCGCTGTAGGACCCTGTCTGTGAAACACCGCTCATCCTCCCAGCCCTTACATATGGATCTCCGTGTTGGTGGCACTCATCTGCATCATACTACCTAATATCGAGGGTTATTTTCCTCCAGCGATCCCTGGTGACAACACTTACAGGTGGATTTATGCTACCCGTATTTAATCACTACACGTACTTGCCCTACTGTGCGCCACTAAATCTGGGATTAGACAGACTGAATGCCGAATATTACTTGTTTAATGAGAAACCCTTTACCGCACAAGGACATATCACGCAAACCAAATACAGTATCCGCACAACATTTAAACACACCACCTCGGTGAGAAATATGCATTCTCATTTCAAGAGCTAACTTCCATTGCGGCATCCAAATATACAACGCGAAACGCAGTCTATATTTACCTTCGAGTGCATCCGGTTCCACTTTTGTAATTCTCACGTCCTGTCAAATAGACAGAAAAAATAACTAAAATTACAAACAACCACTGCGCTTACACAACGCAGGTCATAGCAATAACTGAAGCATCGACATACTTATCGCGCATCATTTATACCGATTGGTTATCATTACTGTCCTCACTTATTCATTAAAAGGCGAAGGCACCCATATCGTCCACAATAAACGAACACTTCAACAATTGCAAAACTCCCATTTCCAAACACACTTACTCCACGTTCCTAGATATAGTACAATATTCGGAAATGGCTCTTTTGCTGCCTCATCCGCTGCCGTCCATAGTATAAGGACGCCGAAAATATCTATAAACCAATCCGCAGAAAACTACGCAAAACAATGAAAACACCCTGCCACAACTACTTTCAATCAGTTGGTCTACAAAACTCTGTCTGTGTACATATGGCTCCCAAGCGCATTCGCAAATACAAACTGCTTCCCACCAACCAAGCATATCACAAATAACCGACCACGTACAGCTATTCCACATCCACAGCACCATCTTCTGTAAATGTCGCTCAATATGCGTAAACGTAGACCACCACCCCGAAAGTCACGGCGTTAAGAATTCTCAACACCAATGATGTATTTAATTTACCCTTACACTATCCTTCCATTATACAAAACCTTCATAAACGCATCACCCCTGCCAAACTTGCTTCCCATATGAAAAGATTTACTACCATTATACGTCATGGACATACCACTGCAGGTGCATTGTAGTCACGACAAACGAATCACTACCACTTGCAAATTTCACAAACCAACCCATTCCATCTTTAAGCAAACATGATGCATGACATCCGTGTGGCATTCGCCAACCATGGCATGGTTCTTCCATACGTGCATGTCTGCAAGCATGACAAGAAAGCACCTGTAATCACGTAAAGTACAGCCCAACAATCGCGACACATCCAACTACCAAAGCACCCTCACTTCCTCAATGTGTGAGCAGGCGTTTGGTGTGTGGCGACACCACGGACCCGAGCCAATGGGGGGGTTTCGACCCCCTCCCACGTGTCGCCGTGCGTGGCTTAGCCGTGTCCGGGGAAAAGGGGATCCTGGGGGTTGAGCCGACGCCGGGTGATTGGACCTTTAAGGCCCCCCGGAAGAGGCAACACACCCCTTTGGCCCCGGCTTCACGTAGACGGCACCCCCGGATTGACCCGCCCGGGGGAAATCGGCAGTCGCCTTTTCCTTTCTCTCTCTTCTCGAATCTTCGTCTTTTCTTACTTTAAATCTTTCCTGTCCTCTACTCTCTTCTATTGACTTCCGTGTTTCCTGGCGGCAAGGGTTAACCCTGTGTGGCTATCCTACCTTGGATACACCATATTCGGTTATAGTGGTGGCGTACAGCTGGCGTCTGCAGGGCCTGTGCTTACAGACCCTGCAGCGTCCCCTTGTAGGACTCCATGGTGGGTGGCTGGCGTCGCTGCCGAAAATTAAACATCCAATATGTCTAGTTCTTACCCTCCACTCCCTGATCGCCCTCAGAAAAGAGGGCGCACCGATGAAATTTTTCAGTTTTTTGGCCAACAAAGAGAATCTTTCCCCCGATACCATGTCATACACTCAGAAACTCCAGACAAACCAGTGCGAGCAATTTCACCTTTCCTAGTTTCCAAGTCTTTGTCCGAAATCTTTGGCCCAGGGTATAAAGCATCGAGGATGGCAAGTGGTGATCTCCTCTTGGAGCTTCGCGACAAGAAGCAATTTGAAAAACTACCTAATATAGTGAAATTTGGAGACACCAAAGTAATAGTAACCCCGCACCGAACTATGAATACCACCCGTGGCGTTGTTTCAGATGATGATTTGTTAGGGCTCACTGAGGCTGAACTCCTGGAAGGTTTCAGCGAACAGAATGTCATCAACGTGAAACGAATTAAGATGAGGCGTGATGGAAAAGAAGTCCAGACTAAGCACCTGATACTTACTTTCAATTCAGGTGTACTGCCCGACTCCATCGAGGCTGGGTACATCAGGCTTCGAGTGAGGCCATATATACCAAACCCTCTCCGATGTTTCAAATGCCAGCGATTCGGCCACAGTTCACAGAACTGCCGAGGCCGCCTAACTTGCGCAAAATGCAGTGCTGAAGAACACACGTCTGATGCCTGTGAAAACCCTCTTCACTGTGCCAACTGTAATGGGGAGCATGCCGCATACTCACGGTCATGCCCAAGCTGGAAAAAAGAAAAGGAAATAGTCACAATTAAAGTAAAACAAAATATTTCATTTAAGGAGGCACGAAGGCAGGTGTCCTACCTGCCAAAAACCAGCTTTGCCGAAGTGGCGCGTCAGGGGGCAGCGCCACGACGGCCTCCGGCGGCTGTCTGGCACACGCGTAGTGAGCCGGCGGTGACGCCATTCGCCCCCTCGGTGGTTGCAGCCAGTGCTGCTCCACCATCCAAGAAGGACCCACCAACCTCCGGGCTGGGGGGCGCGAAGGTCTCGTCTTCTGAGGCGAGGCCCTCAAAGCAAACGCAGCGCTCGCAAGAGCGCGTGTCCAGCGCCTCGCAAGAGGCAATGGACACAACACCAAGCGTGAGGGCGCAACCAGCGCCTAAGGATCGGCGCGACTCCGTCGACCGATCCAAAAAAGAAAAATCTCGTGTCACGGCCCCTGGAAAGGGTCCGTGAGCTAATTTTCCATCCTTGAGCACACAGCACAAAACACATCTAAAATGGACACACAGATCTTACAGTGGAATGTGAGAGGACTTCTCCATAATCTCGATGATATTAGAGAACTTCTTAATAAACATACTCCAAAGGTGCTGTGTGTTCAGGAAACACATCTCAAGTCCACAAAAACAAACTTTCTAAGGCAATATGCCATCTTCCGCAAAGACCGTTACGACGCTGCCGCCTCGTCGGGCGGTGTCGCTATAATAGTCGACAAAAGTGTTGCTTGTAAGCCGCTGAACCTCCGAACTTCCCTTGAGGCAGTTGCTGTCCGAGCAGTGCTGTTCGGTAAGCTACTAACAATTACTTCTATTTACATTCCTCCGTGCTATCAACTTTCGAAGACGCAATTTCAGTGCTTCATTGATGAACTTCCTCCGCCATATATAGTCGTTGGTGATCTAAACGCACATAGTCCCCTATGGGGCGACCCCCGTTTGGATGCGCGAGGACGCCTAATAGAACACTTTCTGTTTTCGTCAGGCGCATCTTTACTTAACAAAAAAGAACCAACGTATTATAGCACTACACACAACACATACTCTTCTATAGACCTAACTATTGTCTCGAGTACACTAATTCCATATCTGGAGTGGTCCGTTCTCAAGAACCCCTTTGGGAGTGACCACTGCCCGATTATGTTGAAGTTAACAAAAGAAGATACGTGCTCGCCTCATTTTCCACGATGGAACATCGAGACAGCCAACTGGGAACTGTTCCGAGAAAACACATTTTTAGACGGAGATGACATTGCTGATTTTAATATAGACGATGCTGTGGCATACCTAACAGGTTTTATCATTGACGCTGCAACGAAATGCATTAAGCTAACTAACGGAATGACTAATAAGCGTCGCATCCCATGGTGGAACGACGAGTGTCGGAAAGCGCGCAACAGTCAAAATAAAGCTTGGAGATTACTCCGCAATTACCCAACAGCTGAAAACCTCGTCAATTTCAAGCAGGTTAAGTCACAAGCCAGAAGAACGCGTCGTCTTGCAAAGAAAGAAAGTTGGAATAGGTACATCTCCGGTATAAATTCTTACACCGACGAAACGAAGGTTTGGAATAGGGTAAACAAGTTAATGGGTCGGGAATCACACCCCCTACCCTTGGTAAGTAGCCGAGGTGAGAGCCTGGAAGAGCAGGCGGACTGCCTAGGCGAACACTTTGAGTATGTTTCAAGTGCATCGCACTATACAGAAACGTTCTTAAGATTCAAAGAACGCGAAGAGCGGCAGCCCCTTAAATGTAAACGTCCATCCAGTGAGGCTTACAACTGCCCATTTACATTAGCTGAACTTAAGGCATCTCTTACGTGCGTCAAAAACTCGGCGCCAGGTGGCGATCGTATAATGTACGAAATGATCAAGCACCTTCACCCCGAAGCACTAAAAACACTCCTCTCTTCAATACCATGTGGGCAGCTGGGTATATTCCATTGTCATGGAAAGAAGCGATAGTCATTCCGGTACTTAAACAAGGCAAAGACCCGTCCTTAGCCGCCAGCTACAGGCCAATAGCGTTAACAAGCTGTCTATGCAAACTATATGAGAAAATGTTAAACCGGCGCTTAATCCACTTTCTAGAAAGTAACAGCATACTAGACCCTCTTCAGTGTGGTTTCAGAGAGGGAAGGTCGACTATAGACCACCTTGTCCGCATCGAGGCATACATCAGAGATGCATTTATTCATAGGCAGTTTGTACTTTCCGTATTCCTAGACTTAGAGAAAGCGTACGATACCACATGGCGATTCGGGATTCTACGCGATCTTGCCGCCATGGGCATCCATGGGAACATGTTAAACACAATTGAAAGCTATCTGTCTAACCGAACCTTTCGCGTAAAAGTGGGAAATGCTCTATCTAGATCATTCACCCAAGAGACTGGTGTTCCGCAAGGGGGCGTGCTTAGTTGCACACTCTTTCTTGTAAAAATGAACTCTCTGCAGTCAGTAATTCCAAGCGCGATGTTTTATTCCGTGTATGTTGATGATGTGCAGATGAGTTTCAAATCATGCAATATGTCTATCTGCGAACGACAAGTGCAGCTTGGAATGAATAAATTCTCTAAATGGGCGGATGAGAATGGCTTTAAAATAAACACCCAGAAAAGTACGTGCGTACTTTTCTCCAACAAACGAGGGGTAATGCCACTACCAAGTATTGCGATCAAGGGAGACCAACTCTCTGTGAGCAGCGAGCATAAATTCCTGGGAATCACTTTAGATTCTAAGGTGACGTTTATTCCCCACATTAAATATGTAAAAATGAAATGTCTGAAAGCAATGAACGTCCTAAAGCTTCTATCACGTACAACATGGGGTGGTGATCGAAAGTGCCTCTTGAAGTTGTACAAAAGTCTTGTCTGGTCGCGCCTTGATTATGCAGCCATAATTTATCATTCCGCAACGCCAAGTGCATTAAAAATCCTAGACCCCGTCCACCATCTGGGTATCCGACTCGCAACCGGTGCTTTCAGGACAAGTCCGATCCAAAGCCTCTATGTAGAGTCGAATCAGTGGTCACTTCACCTGCAGCGATCATATAGTAGTTTCACATATTTTATAAACGTACGCGCAAACATCAAACATCCGTCTTATTCAACTATAAACGACTGCTTCTGCAGACGTTTGGTGAGTTGCGACACCACGGACCCGAGCTCCCCGCAGGGGCACCTTTGAATCTTGGTGTTGGTGCTTGGCCGCACCACGGACCCTTAGCCCCCATACTGAAGCTGTGGCCAACCGTGGCGAAAAGTTGTAAGGTGAAGGGCAGAAACCGCAAACGGTGGCAGTCGAGATCTTGGTCGAGTCACGGCTGATGGGCCTGCGTATGCTTTTCGGCTAGTAGGTTCAACAGACCTTGCTACGCGTATGGGGATGAAACGTAGCTGACCCTCTGGAATCCCCATTCATTACATGTCGTATGGCATTCCTTTCCTCTACTAAAAGAAATGATCGGTCCCTCAAACGGGTCCGCACCGAAGTAATACAAACAAAATCGCCAACCGCAGACATCTTTCCAAAGTTCTTGATTATACATTCACTTGATGACAAGATTCCTGTGAAGAACAAGTCAGTCTTTGCAATCGAGAAGTTCTTACATTCAGCTATAGGCACCGATTATGCCGCAAAATTCCTGGCTTCAGGTGATATGCTTGTCGAAATTTCCCGAAAGAACCAGAGTGAAACCCTACAAAGCAAAGACACACTAGGGGATCTCAAAGTGTCAATCACACCGCACCGCACTTTGAACACCGTACAAGGTGTTGTATCGGAGAGAGACTTGCTGAAAGAAACTGAAACTGACCTGCTCGAAAATCTCAGAAGCCAGGGTGTGACCGCTGTTAGGCGTATCACCATACGGCGCAACGGTGAGGAGATCCACACTAAGCATCTGGTACTCACATTCAATAGCACAAACCTCCCACATTCCGTGAAAATAGCATTTATGTCTTGCCCTGTACGACCGTACATTCCCAACCCGCGCAGGTGCTTCAACTGTCAAAGATACGGCCATGGCACCCCATCTTGTCGTGGTAAAATGACATGTGCCTACTGTGCAGAACATGACCATCCTACAGAAAAATGTGATAAAAGAGAGAAGACTAAGTGCGCACACTGTGAAGGCCCCCATGCTGCTTTTTCACGTTCGTGTACCGCTTTTAAGAAAGAAAAGGAAATTATTCAGCTGAAGGTAACGTCGAACATTTCATTTCAAGAGGCGCGAAGAAGATATGCTACATTTTCAGGAAGCACGTACGCCAATGCTGCTCGCCGGGGGGCGGAGCGGCAGATGGTGACAACGGGATCCCAATACAGCTTAGCTGATCTGGCCCCAACCCCGCCCCCCAACAACCATCCATCGTCGACTAGCTCCGCCCAAGGGGTGAGACCACTGACGAACCTCCCCCGCGACAAACAGGTCGCGAAGGGGCACGCAACATGTCGTGCAGTCTCCACTCCCTCTAAAGATGGCATGGAGACTCACTCAAACACTTCCAGCACGAGTACCCAGGCCACAGCCTCTCTCGAGGCTAGGGCGGGAACTCGGCATGCAATATCTGGTGAACGTATGTCCAACGCCTCTACGGAGGCTATGGACATTACACCAAGCGCCTCCGAGTCGGAGGCACTGAGAGAGCGGCACGATCCGTCTGGACGTGCTGCCAAGAAAGAAAAACCTGCGCGCATAACAGCGCCCAGTAAAGGCGCTATTTAACACACAGACCTACTTTCACAGAGCACATTACGCCACCTAAATTATTCATGATGACGCAAATTATCCAGTGGAACGTCAGAGGCCTCTTACGTAACCTTGATGATGTAAAAGAAATACTGTCCGAATTTAGACCTAATGTGCTCTGTATGCAAGAAACTCACCTAAACACTCAAAATAAAAACTTTCTCAAACAGTTCCTGGTATTTAGGAAAGACCGTGAAGGCGCTCAGGCGTCTTCGGGTGGCGTAGCAATAGTTGTCCAAAAATCTGTCGCATGTCAGCATATCAGACTTGAAACACATCTTGAAGCTGTTGCCGTCCGAGCCATACTCTTCGGCAAGCTTGTGACGGTGTGTTCTCTGTATGTCCCTCCTGACTATTGTCTTGATAGTGTGGAATTTGACAAACTAATAAATGAACTTCCAGAACCATATTTACTAGTTGGTGATATGAACGCACACAACACATTGTGGGGAGACTCTCGTTGTGACGCTAGAGGCCGTCTCATAGAGAACTTTCTTATGTCGTCAGGCGCCTGCCTATTGAACAAAAAAGAGGCGACTTATTACAACACATTCCACAATACATATTCTGCCATAGATTTAGCGATAGGATCTGCAGCGCTGTTCCCGTACTTAGAATGGAAGGTGATAAGAAATCCGTATAATAGTGACCATTTCCCAGTGGCACTACAGACAGTTGAAAGTGAATGTACAGTCTTTCCGAAAAAGTGGAACATGAATGCGGCTAACTGGGATAAATTTAAGGAACTTTCGGTCCTAACATATGACTCGTTACAGCATCTGGAGGTGGAAGAAATGTGTGCATATATCACAGAGCATATCATTCAAGCCGCAGAAAAATCAATTCCACAATCTTCTAGCGCAAGAATAAATCCAAAGCCTTGGTGGAACTCGGAATGTGAAGAGGCAAAAAAGAAGCAAAATAAAGCTTGGAATATGTTTTCCCGCTACCCCACGACAGAAAACTTAGTAGCTTTTAAGCGCTGTAAAGCGAATGGCAGGCGCATCCGGCGCATTGCAAAAAGGACCAGTTGGACAAATTACTTATCATCCATAAACTCTTACACAGACACAAAGAAAGTGTACAACAGGGTAAGGAAGCTGACAGGAAACACTTTTAGCCCTCTCCCTCTTGTAAACGAATGCGGAAACACTTTAGAAGAACAGGCCGACACGTTAGGGGAGCATTTTGAGTATATATCAAGTTCGCAGCATTATACAGAAGCTTTTTCGAGATACAAAAAGACCGCTGAATTAAAAAGAATACATACCTGTAAGGCAGCTGCCGACGCATACAACCAACCCTTTTCAATGCATGAACTCAAGACAGCTCTGGATTCTTGCAAAAATTCTGCGCCTGGACCGGACAGAATAACATATGGTATACTGAAAAATTTACCGGGAAGTACGCTAGAATGTTTGCTACGATTCTTCAATAACATTTTCGCTACAGGAAATCTCCCCTCTACTTGGAAGGAGGCCACTGTTATACCGATTCTTAAGCCTGGAAAGGATCCCTCTCAAAAGCAAAATTACAGACCGATAGCTTTGACAAGTTCCCTTTGTAAGGTGTTCGAAAAGATGATAAATCGCCGACTTATCTATTTCCTAGAGTATAACGGCATACTAGATCAGCGACAAACAGGTTTTAGAGCAGGAAGAAGTACCACTGACAGCCTTGTGCTGCTTGAAGCGTACATCCGCGAGGCTTATGTCCACAAACAATATTGTCTGTCAGTCTTCTTCGACCTTGAGAAGGCATATGACACTGCTTGGCGTTACGGCATACTTCAGGACTTGTCATCTTATGGGATATGTGGTAACATGTTCAACATAATTCGTGACTATTTATCAGGAAGAACATTTCGAGTCAGAGTAGGCAACGCACTGTCAAGAATTTTTACGCAGGAAAACGGAGTCCCGCAAGGAGGTGTTTTAAGTTGCACTCTCTTCATAGTGAAAATGAACACTGTCCGCAACACACTACCACCTACCATATTCTACACAGTTTATGTTGATGATGTTCAGATCAGCTTTAGGTCATGTAACTTGAACATATGTGAACGTCAAGTACAACTATGTGTAAACCGCCTGTCGAGATGGGCCAATGAAAATGGCTTCAGTTTCAACAACGAAAAAACGAAGTGCGTTCTCTTCTCAAGGTTGCGCGGTGTCGTTGCTAATCCATGCATTCAAATGAATGGACACATACTAACCTTCGAAAGTCAGCACAAATTTTTAGGCGTTATTTTTGACAGCAAGCTAACATTCATTCCACATATCAAGGAACTCAAAAGAAAGTGTTTGAAAACAACTACAATTCTTAAAATTTTGTCGCACGGCTCATGGGGAACAGACACTAAATGTCTCATATCCCTTTTTAATAGTCTTGTGAGGAGCCGGTTAGACTATGGATGTGTTGTATACCAATCAGCACCAAAAAGTGCTCTAAAGATGCTCGACCCAGTCTATAATCTCGGTATTAGGCTCGCCACAGGAGCTTTTCGCACGAGTCCCATAACAAGTCTTTATGTTGAGGCAAATCAATGGCCACTGCAGTACCAACGCGAGTATATTAGTCTTGCGTACGCACTGAAAATTTCATCTTTGCGTGAACATCCCTGCAGAGAACTATTGAGTGATACGTCATCTCAGCGTCTCTTTGACCATCGCCCATCTGTTCGGAAGCCCTTCTCTCTATTAGTTGTCGCCATGGCGAAGCAACGTGAGATAGCCCTGGAACAAGTCCAGGAGGATGAAATCAGTGAAGCCCCTTGGGAGCACATGAAGATACAATGTGATACTTCGTTTGAAAGGATTGACAAGCGCAGGGAGCCACAAATGGTCATTAGGCAGCATCTTATGTTTCTGGTAGATAAATATCAGGGCGACGAATACTACACTGATGCCTCAAAATCAAAGAATTCTGTCTCTTGCGCAGCATTAGGGCCATCTTTTTCCACATCAAAACGAATAAATCAATGTGCAAGCATTTTCACAGGAGAGGCACACGCAGTAAACTTGGCAGTGGACCATGTCATAAAAGAAAAGGTGAAAAAATGTGTGATCTTCACGGACTCTTTGAGCTTAGTACGGGTACTGCAATCTGGAAAGCCGCATGATAGCCCTGTAATAAAGGCTCTTGTTAAGAAAATTTGCACAGCTCAGCGACGTCAAAACATTACTGTGTGCTGGGTACCCGGACACTCCGGAATACCAGGAAATGACAATGCTGATACAGAGGCTGCGAAGGCTGCAAATAAATCGGAAATAGAAATAACAAAAGTACCTTACCGAGACATTAAAAGTTATGTCCGCTATCGACTTCGTCAGGTATGGCAAAATGACTGGGACAGGGAAACCGAAAACAAATTGCACACTGTACAACCAACACTTAGAACAGGACATTTTCCACGATGTGAAAGACACAATGAAGTCAGGCTCCATAGATTAAGAATAGGCCACATACACGGTACACATTCTTATCTTCTAACAGCTGGAGACCCACCAACATGTTCGAAGTGTGGGGATGTTTTTAGTGTCTTACACGCAATTTTGTGTTGCCCTAGCACAGAAAGTTACCGGAGGAAACACTTCCCAGAAATCTTTAGCCATAACATACCCCTGCATCCTGCCTTTTTACTCTCAGACAATGCTATGTTTTCAGAAAAAAGAGTTTTAAATTTTCTTAGAGACATTGACCTTTTAAAATACATATTTTTTAAGCCAAACCTGCAGCCCTTTCCTCCGTGGTGAAGAATGGGCTCACAGGAGTCTTAATTGATGTCCTTGGCGGCCTCGCAACATTTGCACAGGCAAGTACGAACGCATGAGGCCGCCAGACTCTGTCCCCAGTGTACTTTTTGCTTTTAATCCTGTGTGACTTTTAAATTTTAAGCGTCATAAAATTTTTAATCATATCAGGGATCATGTGGGCCCTATACACCTATTTTATATTTATAGAGTCAACCCATTAGAATAAAAATATTTATTTCAACTTCATTCAATGTTTGGTCACCTTTGCGGATACTTATCACAAGCCGCATGGCACTCTTTGGCCTAGATGCCCTTGTGCCATTAAACCAATATCAATCAATCAATCAACTACAAACGACATGACCGCTGCCACACTCTTCCATAATCGACCTGCAGCGAGAAAGCCGTTCTCTTTGCGTGTGAGAAACCTAAGTGAGGAAATGGGTGTTCCCCTGTTTGAACTTTGTCCTATGCTCTCAGTGAAACTGTTACCGCCGTGGCAGTGGCAGCTCATAGATTGTGACACATCATTTATCGAAATCACTAAACACGCACCAGAAGCACATATTAAAATGCATTTCCGAGAACTCCAGTCCCACTGCTCATGCGTAGAGTTTTATACCGACGCCTCTAAGTCGCATGCCGGGGTGGCTTATGCAGCCGTCGGACCATCCTTCTCGGAATCCGGTGTACTGCACCCGGAAACAAGTATCTTTACGGCTGAGGGTTATGCACTATTGTCGGCTGTGAAGCATATACGGAAATCAAAGGTACAAAAATCAATTATATTTACAGACTCGTTAAGTGTCGTAAATGCATTAATGTCACTTTTCAGATTCAGAAATCCGGTACTAATTGAGCTGTATTCCGTTCTGTGTACAGCGTATATGTACAACCAGCATATTACTATTTGCTGGGTACCTGGCCATCGAAGCATCGAGGGCAATGTGTTAGCTGACCAAATGGCCACGTCAATTACATTGCGCGCTATTAACCCTACCGCTACTGTCCCTGCAACAGATCTAAAACCCTTCCTACGTAAGAAACTGCGAAGCCACTGGCAACGCTTGTGGGACACGGAAATAAACAATAAGCTTCACATGATTAAGCCGCAGTTAGGTTACTGGCCCTCCGCTACGAGAACACGGCGAACAGATGTCCTATTCTGTCGCCTCAGAATAGGACACACATATGGTACCCATAGCTTTCTGCTGACTGGCGAGGAACCTCCTACATGTGGTAGATGTGGCGAGAGGCTAACCGTCCTCCACGTCCTCCTGGAGTGTCGGGAAGCCGAAAGAGAGAGAAAGAAACATTTTCCTTTAGCATACCGCTATCATCTTCCCCTACATCCTATTATGTTTCTCGGCGAAGAACCGCTTTTTGACGCAAAATCAGTCCTTGGCTTTTTAAAAGATGTTGTATTGAATGTTTTTAGCCCAACAAGTTCATAGCGCATCCTCTGTCCAGAAGATGCCGCTGTGATAGCAGCTTTAAATGAGCCCATGCCTCCATGTCCTTGTTTTAAGGGCTCTGCTGAGGCACTAGTGCTCCACGCCAAGTTTTTATTTGACATTCGTATCATTTTTAATGCATTTTTATGTCTCCATAGCACACAGCATTTGTCATTGCCATAATTTTACTCTATGTGTATTTTACGCACTTACAGCGAGTGTTTTTAGGCCCATTTACAGCCACGTCACATCTGTTTTATCCACGCTGCGTAACGCACAGTTCATTATCATCGTTCTGGCGCTCTTTGGCCACATCTGGCCCTTGCGCCAATAAACTCCACTAATCAATCATTCCTCAATGTACCTTGAGAAATAGACCTCATACCCACGGGAACATTCACGGTGGTGCATGAAATCTGATGCATATCGGTACGAGTTTCAGCTGGTAGGCCTTATGAATGACACTGTTTTGTGCCTATTCTCCACATTACTTTTTTGTCAAGATCGCCATATTCTTAGCTGCCGCCGAATCAGGCTCCTCGATTTTCTCGGTTAGTCATATCAACAACGTCGTGCGTGCCATGTCGCTGCTGTCGCAAGAGCTCAGCTTGCCGCCCCCCCCCTCCCCCCCGCTCATAGAAAACTTCACGGTTATCGCATGCGCCATTTCCATCGCCGAATGCACCTGTTCTGTGGGAGTTACGTGGTTTCCAGGACGACGCAATTCTGCTGATAAATGACGTCAACTATCCCGGTGCTGCCTGTGTGTTGTATGAACTTCAAAAACGGAGGCTGGCGCTAAACCGCATTCGCGATGCCGCCAAGGCGTGGCATAGATACGAGGGCATGTGGCAGCGGTGCTGACTCGAATCGAGTAAAACGTTCATCTCAGCTTTTGGCCCGCTTCTCCATGGAAGCGACCACTCCCACCATCCTACGAACGCTGACGAGGCCCACGAGGGCCACCAGAATGACGCTACAGGAGCACGAGAGGATATTCGTCTTCCCTGCTGCAGACGACAGCGGCAGGTTCAGTTCTGCAACGCGGGTATCGGACTCGGCGTCGATAAACCTCGCCCCAACATGACTACCAGGCGAGCACAGCATCTTCAAACCCACAGCAGCTGGAGACGCGGTGCTGGTGCTTGTCCACGATTGAGTATATGGAGTGTCATGTTGCGCCCGACGCCACCCAAATCGAAGAAGAAACCTTGTCGGTCGATCGAAACACGATAAGCTCTCTAAAAACTCCACGAACAAGGCATGTGCAGGGATAGCGCAGTAATGATGCCTCCGGAGCAGTCACTCAGATCTGCCGAATTTTAAGGCATTCGTCGAGTGTGAGAACGTTTCTTCATTGCACACCAATGCCTCACTCAGAGAAGCCGAGTTTATTGTGCTCAACGAAATTATCGTACAACCGAGGTTCCCCACTGCTTCCATCACGTTTGATCTGGAAGGGTGCCAGGCATGTAGGGGGAACCCCAAATTCCCCTAGTTTGACCTTCAGAGGGAGTCCGCACTATGGAAGCGCAAGCTGCCTCGTCCACAGAAAAGCAAGCGCGTTCATTGGTCATGATGGGCACGGAGACAAATACAAAACACCAAAGCTCGAAGTATGTGGGAAAACGAGAGAATGAGCAGTCAATGCCGTCGTTTTCCAGCAACAATTCACGCAGCTCACCAAAAGTCGCGACGTGGCCTAGGCCATCTTCCACCATGTCATTTGCCATTCTACGCAACCGGAGGGTCCTCCGGGGGTTTCGGAAGTCAAGTCGCGGCGTGACAAAATCCTGCGAGGACCACCGCGACATAGCGGGAGAGCGCCCCCCGGAGGACTGGTCTCGGGGGGCGTGCTCCAAGCCAGGTCAAAGTGAGGCCGAGACCGCCAAGACTGGCACCGCAAGTGACGCCCGCCAGAGACAATTTCTGCAGGCCCTTTTGCTCGCAGCGTGGACGAGTGTAATGTCCAACGGCAAAAAGCTCCGCGTGCCTAGGGCGCTCTCGCTACGAGCGCAGGGAGAGCGTAGAAGAGACTACGTTGGAGAATAGAACAGCCGCCCTGCAGCGGATGCGCTATCTCTCTCTCTTATTGGTTACTCTCTCTATATATATATATACAGATATCGATATATAGATATAGGTAGATATAGGTAGATAGGTAGATACATATCTGTATATATATATTTAACGAATGAGAGACAGACATCACCCATTCCTGGGTCGGCTGCTCTATCCTCTGAACTTAATCATCCTCTTCGTCTGTTCTTGCGCTCATAGCGCGAGCGCTAAATATATGGCGGAGCGTGTTGTTCATTACACTCGGACGTGACTCCAAGCAACAGCGGCAGCCGAAAAGACCTCTGGAGGACGGCAATGCGTGTGTCGCAACGGGGCTGTCTCGCCGATCATTTTGACGTCGCGGCTGGCCTTATACGCCGAACCGCCATTGCAGCGCTGGCTCTGGTGGACGGTGTTGGCTGTGCCGTAGTGGCCATCGTACGATTCGGCCACGGTGGGACTTGGCTTGCGAAGCTACGAAGGACACCTCCGGTGGCCGCCATTGGCTACGGCGTGGTGGAGAGTGGTCGCGGTCGCGCTGCAACTTGTCGGTGTCCACATCCAGTAACGTGGCTGGTATTTGGCATTTACTATGGCGGCCCAGCCTCGGTTTTTGCCGCATGTCTCTTTTCCATTGCGGATGATAAATTGACAAAGGAGTTGGAGTAGGTAGCTGTCGTAACGTTGCCGTCGAGGATGGCGGGAGAACCATGCAGGCTGTGGGCAGAGGAAATTCGGCATCCGACAGGGTTTTCGCTGGTACCAGCAGAAAACTTCCTCCAAACAATAACTGACTGGTCCACCAGCCATAATATAGCACTCAACAGTTCAGAATCATAATTCTTCAACAATGGTCACAAGGGAACTTCTAGATGACAACCAACCATTACAATGGATGGAAAATTTTCAAACATGAAATGTGAAATTAGCGCACTCGTCATATTTTTGGACAACTTTCACTCTCACGACGGTTACCTTAGAAACGAAGCGAAGACTCCACCGCTGTAGGACCCTGTCTGTGAAACACCGCTCATCCTCCCAGCCCTTACATATGGATCTCCGTGTTGGTGGCACTCATATGCATCATATTACCTAAAATCGAGGGTTATTTTCCTCCAGCGATCCCTGCTGACAACACTTAGAGGTGGATTTATGCTACCCGTATTTCATGACTATACACGTACTTGCCAACTGTGCGCCACTAACTCTTGGATTAGACAGACTGAATGCCGAATATTACTTGTTTAATGAGAAACCCTTTACCGCAAAAGGACATATCACGCAAACCAAATACAGTATCCGCACAACATTTCGACACACCACCTCGGTGAGAAATATGCATTCTCATTTGAAGAGCTAACTTCCATTGCGGCATCCAAATATACAACGCGAAACGTAGTCTATATTTATCTTCGAGTGCATCCGGTTCCACTTTTGTAATTGTCACGTCCTCTCAAATAGACAGAAAAAATAATTAAAATTACAAACAACCACTGCGCTTACACACCGGAGGTCATAGCAATAACTGAAGCATCGACATACTTATCGCGCATCATTTATACCGATTGGTTATCAATACTGTCCTCACTTATTCATTAAAAGGCGAAGGCACCCATATCGTCCAAAATAAACGAACACTTCAACAATTGCAAAACTCCCATTTCCAAACACACTTACTCCACGTTCCTAGATATAGTGCAATATTCGGAAATGGCTCTTTTGCTGCCTCATCCGCTGCCGTCCATAGTATAAGGACGCCGAAAATTTCAATAAACCAATCCGCAGAAAACTACGCAAAACAATGAAAACACCCTGCCACAACTACTTTCAATCAGTTGGTATACAAAACTCTGTCTGTGTACATATGGCTCCCAAGTGCATTCGCAAATACAAACTGCTTCCCACCAACCAAGCATATCACAAATAACCGACCACGTACAGCTATTCCACATCCACAGCACCATCTTCTGTAAATGTCGCTCAATATGCGTAAACGTAGACCACCACCCCGAAAGTCACGGCGTTAAGAAATCTCAACACCAATGATGCATTTAATTTACCCTTACACTACCCTTCCATTATACAAAACCTTCATAAAGGCATCACCCCTGCCAAACTTGCTTCCCATATGAAAAGATTTACTACCGTTGTACGTGATGGACTTACCACTGCAGATTCATTGTAGTCACGACAAACGAATCACTACCACTTGCAAATTTCACAAACCAACCCATTCCATCTTTAAGCAAACATGATGCATGACATCCGTGTGGCATTCGCCAACCATGGCATGGTTCTTCCATACGTGCATGTCTGCAAGCATGATAAGAAAGCACATATTGGCACATACCTTCATGCATGAACCGCCGACGCTGGCACATACGCGTTTTGTGTGGAAGAAGAGAACGTTGTTCGTCGAACTCCGAAAAAGACGTGGACTTCAGGCTGCCTCTTATTTGGTCCGTGACATTATTGGTGGAGGTGCCGGGTATATGTCCCAACGCTCCGAAGCTTCTACCATCACTCCTAGCGTCTTGGAGACAAGCCAGGAACAGCCGCCGTCTCCAAGGACTGCCCCCTGAATTCGGCCCTTTGCCGTCGAGGCTAGAGAAGATGTATACAGTGAGCCAGGCAAGCGAAACCCATGATTCCCGATCTTCTGCTCACCCGTATGTCCTTCACGCCCCACAGGCGCCTAGATCGTTCCATGGCGACATTTTTGAGGATCTTGAGGACTGGCTCGACCACTTCAACCGAGTCGCCAGCATCAACGAATGGGACGAAGCTCGGAAACTACGAAGGGTTTACTTCGTGTTGGAAGATGCCGCGAAGACCTGGTACGAGAACCATGAGGGTTCGTTCGTGACGTGGGCAGATTTTAGCCGCGAGATCCGCGATGCGTACCGCAGTGCCGAAAGGAAAGAAAGGGCTGAAGAGGCCATCTCCTGCAGAAACCAGCGACCGAACGAGAGGGTATCGATGTTCGTCGTGGACATGCTTCGTCTTTTCAGGCGCGCACACCCTGCCATGTCAGAAGACAAGAAGGTGCGACATCTGATGCGCGGGGTAAAGGAACAGCTTTTCGCCGGACTAGTACGGAATCCACCAACTACCGTAGCCGAGTTTGTGAGTGAGGCGACCACGATGGAGCGTACTCTTCAGCAACGGTCGTCGCAGTACCAACGTCCTGACGTCACGGCTGCGGCATGTTCTATCGGCTCTGATAGCGAGAGGCATGCCCTTGCGGAATTCATACGAAGTATTGTGCGTGAGGAACTCCGTCAAATGCAAGCGGTCGGACCACAACCACACGTGTCCGCCATTACCGACGTCATCCGGAACGAAATCCGACAGGCGGTGCAACCACTGCAACCACTCACGCCACTGGCGCCGTCACCTGAGGTGCCTCTCCTAACATATGCGGCGGCAGTCCGTCCACACGTCAATAGCTGCGGCTCCCATCGTGCCGACGTTAGAGCAGCAGCCTACGCACCGATTCCCGATCGCACCTTCGCATCCGCCACCCGTCTCAACGTTCTCGCACGCACAGACGTATCTGCCGTCAAGCTCAAGCTCAAGCCAAAGTCCCAGTAAGGCAAGCGTATGGAGTACCTCAGATAACCGTCCGCTCTGCTACCACGGCGGCGAAGCTGGTCACGTGTACCGTGTATGCCCGTACCGTCAATTAGGTCTGCGTGGTTTCCACCCTGACGCGCTCTGTCCCCGATACGGTGAGCGGCCGCAAGACATCGAAGCGTATCTAAGGAGTCAGGGAATGCCATCGACCGCTCAGCGCCGTCAGTCGCGATCACCATCCCCTCGCCGGTCTGGGTCGCCTAGCTTGACTGCGTCCTCGAACGCTCCTTCCAGGAGATCGTCGAGCCCTTACAGGGGAAACTAGGAGCGGCGACTTCCGGGGGTGAAGTCGCTGTCCAACGAACTTTAAAAGAACCTCCCTCGACCGCTGCCGACCCGCTGCCAACCGACGTCACCAAAACTGTTTCCGCCGACA
>CM023491.1:53023166-53090719 GCA_013339685.2 Hyalomma asiaticum
GATGAAATTAACGGTAAAGAGTACAAATTTATGAACAGAACCAGCCTGAATCAATTATGACTTATTATCCCTCGCTTTGTCTTCTTCGCTGTCAGCGATATCGCCGCCCAAATCTGTCGGTTCGAGGCAAGCGACCGAAGTCTCTGTACCGCGCCTCCACTAAACTGTCGAACACAAAGCACGCACTGGGGTTCGTGGGAAGGCAAGAATGTACGATTTCTTACGCTACAAACATAGGAAATCTGTGGTTTGATTGGAACCAGAAGGATATCTCGCTCGGCGAATAAAAGATTAACGAATACGCGTCTTTTTGCCAGCTACTTGCATTTTAATCTTCGTGACTCAATAACTTTAGCTTCCGTACGTCGCTCCGAAATTATTTGTTATTTAATACCGCATAAGACCACATCAAGAACACGTTCTCCCGTGAAGCTCTTTACTCAAATTGGTGTGCAGACCCTGTCGACGACGACGTCATTAATAGTCGTTGGAGCTCCAGCTGACCTTTCCTTTTCGTATAATTCTTTTTTTGTGGAAAGGGAGGGCGAGGGGAGGCGCGTGGGTGGTTTTAGAGGAGCAGCAGCAGCAAGACGAGAAACGAAAATTCACACTTCTTCTACTTTCTGGGTTGTTGTCTTCGGAGAAAGCACTCCTTTCTGAACTATCTAACTGAATGAGAGCAACGGACGCCGACCACAAGAGAAACAGAATGTATTGGCCTTTCAGTGCAAAGAATAGGCACCTTGATCACGTGAGAGTACCTTTCTCGCTGCACGTGAGGGATGTGGCGGAGGAAATGGGCCTCGAAATCCTCGAACATAATATAATGCCACCACCTGCACACTTCCCACCATGGAAGTGGCAGATTATCCACGCAGATTTATCCCTTCTATACGTTACGAAACATGCTCCGCCCTCACAAATCAAAATGCAATTCTTAGAACTACAACACAAATATGCTTGCCCCGAGTTTTACACCGATGCGTCCAAGTCTTGTTCTGGTGTATCATACGCTGCGGTTGGGCCGTCTTTTTCAGAGGCCAACGTCTTACATCCGCAAACAAGTATATTTACCGGGGGATCATATGCGTTGCCGTCAGCAGTAAAACATATTAAGGACTCAAAAATGCCAAAGTCAGTTTTATATACAGATTCTCTCAGCGTTGTGAAAGCTCTGATGTCTCTCAGGAGACATCGGAACTCCGTAATGGTTACGCTGTTCCACATCTTGTGTGACATGTATGCGTCCAAGCAGGATGTAGTGATTTGCTGGGTTCCGGGCCACCATGAGATAGCTGGTAATGTTCTGGCTGACCAACTTGCCACGTCTGTTGAGCCAAATCCCCGTGATATTTGCATGTCCGTCGTTGCCTCTGATATGAAACCGTATATCCGCAAGTGCCTCCGCACATACCGCCAGCATATGGGGGATTCCGAATCATCCAATAAGCTCCATGTAATTAGGCCACGTTTAGGAAAGATGCTACAAAATTCAATAAACCGCTGTAACCAAGTGACCTTCTGTCGACTTAAAATAGGCCACACATACGAAACACGTTCATACCTTTTGAGCGGTGGGGAATCTCCCACGTGCAGCAAATGCAGTATGACGCTCACTGTCCTTCACGTCCTGTTGGAGTGTCGAGAGCTGGACCCCGCAGGGGCATCTGCGGAAGCAGGTGTTTGGTGTGTAGCGACACCACGGACCCGAGCTAACGGGGGGGGGGGGGGGTTTCGACTCCCTCACATGCCTAACCCTGCGTGGCTGAGCCGTGTCCAGGGAAAAGGGGATCCTGGGGGTTGAGCCGACGCCGGGTGATTGGACCTTTAAGGCCCCCCGGCAGAGGCAACACACCCCTTTGGCCCCGGCTTCACGTAGACGGCACCCCTGGGCTGACCCACCCAGGGGAAATCGGCAGTCGCCTTTTCCTCTCTCTCCCCTCACCTTCGTCTTTCTCTCTCACTTTTCATCTGTCCTGTCTTCTCTTCTCTTCCACCTACTTCACTTTTCCAGGCGGCCAGGGTTAACCTTGTGTAGTTGCCCAACCTTGAGCAGGTATATTTGGTTATAGCGGCGATGTATGGCTGGCGACATCAAGTGATTTCAAGGCGACATCAAGGCGACTTCTACACTTCCTCGAGACGAACCATCTACTTGATCCATACCAGTGTGGATTTCGAGAAGGTAGATCCACTACAGATCATCTATTACGTACCGAGGCACAAATACGTGACGCATTCGTTCTTTCTTTCTCTCCGTATTCCTCGATATGGAAAAGGCATACGACACAACAGGGCGTTTTGGAATATTAAGGGACCTGTCCGACCTAGGTGTACGTGGTAGAATGCTGGATATAATAGAGAGTTACTTGTCGGACCGTAACTTCCGCGCCCGAGTAGGAAACGCACTATCACAAACTTTTTTTCAGGAAACTGGAGTACCACAGGGTGGTGTCCTTAGCTGTACGCTGTTCATTATCAAAATTAACTCCTTACGTCTATGCATCCCACGAAATATGTTTTATTGCACATATGTCGACGATGTGCAAGTCGGTTTTAAATCATGCAATCTTGCAACGTGTGACCGGCAGATCCAGCTAGGTCTGAACAAAATCTCTAAATGGGCAGACCAGAATGGCTTTAGTTTTAATCCCCATAAGAGCACCTGCGTCCTGTTCTCTCGCAAGCGAGGCCTTCATCCGGACCCAGACATCGACCTGCATGGGCAACATCTCTCCGCGAAGACGGAGCACAAATTCTTAGGCCTAATCCTGGATAGTAAGTTAACGTTCGTATTAGACATCAAGTATTTAAAAAACATATGCATAAAAACAATGAACGTTCTAACAGTTTTGTCACACACTACGTGGGGCAGTGACAGGAAGTGTCTGATGGGCCTGTATCGAAGCCTCATACGTACTCGCTTAGACTACGGGGCAATAATCTATCAATCTGCAACGCCTAGCGCCTTAAAGATGCTTGACCCCGTCCACCATCTGGGCATCCGCCTATCTACCGGTGCCTTTCGCACTAGCCCCGTAGAAAGCCTCTACGCCGATTAAATGAGTGGTCGCTTCACCTGCAGAGATCCTACTTATCATTTATATATTTTCTCAAAGTGAACGCAAACGACGAACACCCTTCACACTCCACAATCAATGACTTGTCCGCATCTGCCCTGTTTCACAACCGTCCCTCGGTGCGAGAGCCCTACGCACTTCGTGTGAGGGGCCTAGCCGAGGAAATGGGTGTGCCACTTCTTGAACAACCAAAAGGGAAAGGGTCAAGGGCTCGTTCTTTATTTGTTAGAAACAACTTAATGGGCAAACAGACAATGAATGACCTGTGATGGCCCCCGTTGCGAATATCCCGCCGTGGCAATGGCAATCCATAGACTGTGATATGTCCTTCGTGGAAGTTACTAAACACGCCCCTCTTGCGCATATTCGTATGTACTTCGTTGAACTGCAGCAGAAGTACACATGTCCTGAATTCTTTACGCATGCCTCCAAGTCTCACACTTCCATGTCATACGCAGCCGTCGGTCCATCTTTTTCAGACGTGGGCGTTCTGCACAAAAATACAAGCATCTTCACAGCAGAAGCCTATGCGACACTTGCAGCTGTCAAACACATTAAACAACTAAAAATACAGAAGGCAGTTATATACACTGATTCTCTTAGTGTGGTAAAAGCTTTAAAAACAATGAAAAAACACAGAAATCCTGTCCTTGTCTCACTATACACAATCCTGTGCACAATTCACAAGAAGAGACAGCATGTCGTAGTGTGCTGGGTGCCAGGGCACCGCGAGATCCAAGGAAACGTGTTGGCGGACCAGTTAGCTTTAACCGCGCACGATAGCACTGCCAATTCAACCATAGCTGTCCCTGCACTTGATTTGAAACGCTCGTTGAAACGAAAGCTCAGGGATTATTGGCAACGGCTATGGGACAATCAAACACAACATAAACTCCACCTCATAAAGTCACATCTCGGGAATTGGCCGCCAGTATCTAGGTCACATACACACAAGTAACACTTACCAGGCTTCAAATAGGACACACATATACCACACATGCATATCTCCTGTCCGGCGGTGATCAACCCAGCTGTGAGAGATGTGGAGAGCCAACTACGGTTCTCCACATCCTCGTCCAGTGCAACGAGCTACATGAACTCACAAAGAAACACTTTTTAATACCCTACCGACAGCAGCTTCCACTACATCCTATCATGTTCTTCGGTAGGGATGCGCTTTTTAGACATAAGTGATTGTTAGCGTTTTTAAAAGATCTACGTAATTTTCACCCCATCTTCCGAGGTGATCCGTAGCACGACCTCTGTACAGAGGTCGTTGCTGCAGTGGCCACATCGACACCAATCTTTTACTACCATGAGCATTTCCATTCGCTGTTAGTTACACATTTCATGTCACCCCCATTATTTTGATGCTAATGTGTTTTATGCGCCCTTGGGCGCGGAATTTTAAGGCCCTTACACAGCCACCTACCATAATCATTGTCCACATCTATTGACTACCTGGCGCTCTTTGGCCATCAAGTGGCCCTTGAGCCATTAAACACCACTCATCATCATGTCGAGAGCTGGAGGCGGAAAGGTAAAAAAATTACAGCATATCCACGGAGTGAATGATGATGAGTGGGAGAAGCTCGGGATGTGCATCGTAGATCATGCCGAGTTCCAGATTAATTTAGTCGGAGTGTGAACCATTACTTGGGGATATATTGAACATATATCCAAGAGCCAGGATATATTGATCCGTTTTTGTTGGGTGCCGAGTCACATCGGTATACCTGGCAATGAAAAGGCAGACGAATGTGCTTCTTTGGCCGCGCAGAAACACATAACCACAATAAAAATGCCCTTAAAAGACAGCCAGCGAACGATTCGTCTAGCAGTCTTATTAAAATGGCAGCAACGCTGGGACTCCTGTACAAACAATAAGCTCCATCTTGTCAAGCCCGTTCTTGGCGAGTGGAAGACATGCCAGCACCAGAAACGGTTTTTTGAAGTTGTACTGTGCCGGCTCCGAATAGGCCACACGCACCTGACACACAACTTCTTGCTAACAAAGGAGCAACCGCCACTGTGTGAAAACTGCCAAGAACCTTTAACAATATTACACATTTTAATCTCTTGCCCACACCTTCAAACTAGCAGACAAAAGCACTTCCACGCTCTTTACAAATCGCAAGTACCACTCCACCCAAAGCTCGTTTTAGGAGATGAAGCCGTTGTACACCATACTAATGCAATAAGCTTTTTAGAGGAAGCAGGTTTTCTGAACAAGATTTAACCAATACAATGACTGCTGTACTGATTAGTGACATCTTATCACCCTCTATTTTTATCTTCGCCTGATATTTTCCATATGTTTGTCACAGTCTCATAAATTATATACATTTGACGCACACCTAGTGCGCATTTCTTTTAGGCCCTTATACAGCCACTTTACCTCAAGCCATTGTCATTAATTGCACCATTATGTATGTACCACCATCATATAACCCTGTGACTGGCGCAGCATAGCCTTAGTCGCTTTTGCGCCACTAAACCCATACCATACCATACCATACTTCATTGCAAGTCAAGATCCAGTGTATATATATATATATATATATATATATATATATATATATATATATATATATATATATATATATATATATATATATATATATTTTCAGATTGAAGTTCGTTGGGTCCGGTCCAATGTAGGGTTGAAAAGAGACACACGTTCAAAATTCTTGCTTTATTAACGTTTCGGCCGGTGGGCCGGCCTTTCTGACGAAGGCCGGCCCACCGGCCGAAACGTTAATAAAGCAAGAATTTTGAACGTGTGTCTCTTTTCAACCCTATATATATATATATATATATATATATATATATATATATATATATATATATATATATATATATATATATATATATATATATATATATGGGTTGTGCCGGTGAACGCTTCTCCAACGCGAGCAGTCGGTATTTCTCAATCAAGAAACTCGCTAGGAGACGCTGCCTGCGCCAACGTTGTCTCTCGCGTTTGCCGGGGCAGTGTTGAGTTTGCCGGGGAGCGCGTGGCCCTCGGCGCGTGCGTGCCCTCCGGCAGGCACGCGCCGGTGGCTACCTACTACTACGACTACTACTACTACTACTACATACATCGGGGACGCACGACCCACGCCTTAAGGAGCTTCGCCCCTAAAACACTTTGCCTTAGCATACAAGCACCATATCCCATTACACCCAGCACTATTTCCAGGCCCCAAGCCACTATTTCAAAGCAACGAAGTCTTGAAGTTTTTTAAGGATGTTAGCCAGCTACGTAGTATAAAGCCAAAAGACTCGTAGCACGGCCTCCTAGACACTGAGACCGCTGCTTCGAGGATGGTCTAATTCGCACTCGCCTCCAGGCCCGTGCATGCAAGAGACCTTCGGAGGCAGTAGTGCTGTGGAATGAGTATTTTTAGAACTTGTGCTTTTATTATTATACCATTGTATTCATTGTAAATATTTGATGTCATTATTCCAGTGTTTAGCATCGCGATCAGTTATCACAGTTATCAGTCATCGAACATCCATAGACCATCCCTCTTGCCATAATTTATTACCATAATTTTACCATAATTACCATAATTTTATGCTATATATATATTTTACGCCCCTTTACAGCGATTAGATTTTAGGCCCATTTACAGCCACGTTACATATTACCATTTTACCCCATAGGTCATCGCCACCATCACATTACAGAAATGGCGCTGTTTGGCCACCTTTGGCCCTTGCGCCAATAAAAACCACATATCATCATCATCATCATCATCATCATCTATTAGTGTCATCATCAGTAACAATCACGCGAGGCGCGTGCAGTGGGCTGGCTGCAAGAACATCAAGAACGACTGCGCCATGGCCGTGCCAGTGCTGTACCCGTCTCCGGAGTTCGAATTCGAGTCGCCCACATCTCCCGGCATTGTGAAGACGCCGCCAACGACGATTCTGAAGTCACTGTTCGTCTCCTCCAATCGGGTAACCTTTCTCGCTGCGGGGTGTCAGTGCTTCATGCTGACGCTGTTCGTTGAACTGTCGCTTTCTTCGTTGCTTCTCAGTTTGAATGGTTTTTTTCCGCAGAGAGTTGGGTATTGGCCTTAAGGGTTCACCCAGCAGCCCACATTGCAAATTTGCGTTTTGTAGTAAAACTCAACAGGCGTTTTACCGCGGTTATTTAGATGGGTGGCGAGATTGCATGATTGTGGAAGGCGACAGTTGGTACCAATATGACACGCTTGCCACACGCCCATGCTCAAGCGCGAAGTGCGAAGTGCGCGCTGCCGGGCTCGCACCAGCTCGTCCCCTCCCGGAAGGCAGCCGCCTGAAACAGCGCCTCCTGGTTGGTTCAGAGATGTCGTGCGCTCAACGTCATTGTGAGTGCCGTCACGCAGCGTCACCCCTCCATTTTGAAGCACGCGCCCGCGAAAAGGAGGAAAAACAACGTCCTGCTTGAAAATAACTTTGCGTTCTTTGCAGATTTAGCGAAGTCATTCTTTGCAGGCACGAGCGTGGGCGTGCAATCTATGCACTGCGTATGTGGCCCGACCAGGCGAGGGGGTCCAGGGGGCATACAAACTGGAGCTGAAATTCAGTCGACATGCTATATATATATATATATATATATATATATATATATATATATATATATATATATATATATATATATATATATATATATATGTGTGTGTGTGTATATATGTATGTGTGTATATATATGTATGTGTGTATATATATATGTATGTATATATATGTGTATGTATATATGTATATGTATGTATGTGTGCGTGTGTGTGTGTGTAATTATAGACGGATACATAGATAGAAGGCTCTGTGCCGTGCTATACCCCCCTTTTCCCTCGTTTTTTTTTTCTGCTTGCAGAGAGCTTCTTCGCGAACTCATGCCAAGACCAATATAAGGGTGAGTAAAATGACGTACATGTCATTATAAGTGGCGCTAACACCGCCACTCAAAGGTAGCGGTCTTAACCATAGGCCAGGTGGGGCAGCGTTCGAATTTGCCTCTTTCAAAACCGTCATGATTACAAGCAGTACAGTCGTGTAAGCGCGAAACAGACGGAAAATTCAGGTATGAGAAATTTTATACGATGTCCTGAACAAATTCTGGTCCAGTGCGCTCCAAAGGAGCCGCGTTGCTGGCTTTATTGTTTATTTTGTAATATTTACAGCATCTGGTGCTCATTCCGAGGAGTGTTCGGTTGGCGATTTCCGCAGTGGTGTTTTCTTAACGAAAAAGTAGCTTCGTTAAAGGGGAAGGTTTTTTTATCATATTCTGATACTGCTTTTTCTTTTTTCAATGGAACTGATAATCCGATAGCAGCCAAGGTGGTTCGCGTTGTTCAGAAATTCGCGAATAATTTTAAATAACGGAAGAAACAATAAATGGGCAGACGATTTATGAAGCCTATGCGATGACGTCAGAGCCTCCCCATCATCATAAATATAGTGCTGGTGCCAGAAAAATGAAAGCGATATCATCCGACGATGTATTCAGCTATGCCAGCTTCACTGCACTTATTTGAGGGCTGAAGTATCACCGTTTGGCCCGCCCAACTGCTTGGGTAGACAACGCTTAATGTACAGGGTGGGACGCGCGGGAATCGGCGGAAAATTCTTCAAATTAATTTTCAGGAAAAGTAAATGACTTGCAACTGCCAGGCTTGGCAGGCTCGGCTTATATCATGACAGTACCGAGGAGAGCATATGCTGGAAATCTCGTTAAGATTGGCGAACACTGAAAAATTAGCGGACATGCATCAACATCAGCCGACTCAGTTCTCAGTAGTGATAAAGCCTCGACATCGGATGCGGGCTGCGCGTTGAAAGAACAGTACGTTGTCGCCAGCCGTCTCCACGTTAGCCCAGAGTGCACTGCGCATTGGGAACGCACCGGAGCCGCGAATGGCGGCCTGCTCATGCGCTCACGTGTATTTGCCACCAGAGAGTTTGAGCTCAGTCGTGTGCACACCGTACTGTTTTATTCTAAAACACTGCGCAGAGCAACCGTGCGTAGTCTTGATTTCGGCAAGGTGAGCACAAGGACAACGGGTAGGTTATAGTACGTCACAGGCGACAGCGAGCACAAACTTGGACACAAGCATGGACTAAGGACTAGGCCCACGCTTTCGTGGTGTTGCGCTCCACCCATGAAGGAAAAGGAAAAAAAAAAAAAAACCTAAGCGCCGTCACGTGTTCCCGATCAACGTGACTGTTCCGATAGCCTTGGCAAAGCCAACCACACAGTTTGTGCGCGGTGCCTCTTCGACGGCGTTACACCCACGTGGCTGCTGGACGAGTCCGGCTTGTTTGATACGCTGCAACATTTAGTGGCAACTGACCACACATCAATCTACTGCTTGACTACCACATGATCAGGGCCTATTTCTCGTCAATCCCCCGTAAATCCCTCTGATTTTTTTGAGTAGCGTCAAGATTGTCACGTGACGTCCTTTTGTAGCTTTTTTTTCTTCCTCCACAGTTCCACGTTCCGCGCAGCCTGCCAGTAAAAAAGCATGGCTACCCCTTACAAGTGATTAAAAATTTTGAGGTGTACTATATAATGCGGACCCCTGCGTGCAGGTGCAAAGTCCAATATTGCTGTCTCCCGAGCCAGAGTCGTTCCCGCACAACCTGGCACCAAATCCAGTGGCGCCACCTCGGCACGTGAAGGCGGAGCCGCGTCAGAGCTTGGGGTCACCGGTGGAGGTAGTGTCGCCGCAGGGACTACGAGTGGGCTACAGCTTTGACAGCACTGAGGTTAGTGCACTATGTCTTCAGTGCATGGAAACAATATCTAAGGAAATGTAAGCATCGTTTATATATACTTTCCCGTAGTATTGCAGAACACGAAAATTCAGTCCCAACATGAGGGCGACCTCTTTTTTGAGCCCTGTATCATCGTGAAATAGTTCTGCTTATTGACATCACTAAGGAAGCCTTCGAGCGGAGCGTATTTTGCAGAAATTACACAAGAGAAGGATTCTGTGTCTTAGGATTGAGTTGGGGTGCAAACTGTAGAAGCAAGAAACGACAGGAGGCAGTACAGAACGCCAACTTCGAGCTACTTTAGTTTCCGCACGTGACCCAGATATAACATATTTTATCGATTAAAAAGTAAAGGGGTTTGCTTTCCACTCTGGTTCGTGTGGCTGGGCACTCTCTCTTTGGAGACACGCTTGTGACGGGAAGGAGCAAGGGAAACGTAGACGCATGAAATGCTTGAAGAGGAAGAACGGCTGCGTCAGTATGCCCTCAGTTTCCCTGTGCAAGAGTGAATATTTCTTTTCGGGTGTCTTTGTGACATAGGTTCTTTTGTTAATGGAGGCTGGTCGTTAATAACGAGCTGCGCACTATCTCTGTGCGTATGTTTGTATATTAATATATCCGGGTGATGTGAGCAAGATAAAGTAGTAGAAGCTTGGCGTTCTGTCCTTCCTTCTCTCGTCTCTTCCTTCTTTAGTTAAACGTCACATCTCTATGCACCAACTCGCCCAACGTTACATTCTCCTTAATGATTGTACATTTACCGCATGCTCTTGGTTGAAGTTAGCGTAAAAATGGCATTACGTTGTCCTGATTGTCTACAGTGGCACTCGGAACGATTACATGCCTACAGAATACAGGGAAAAAGGATGTCGAAAATCAGAAATAGCGTACCGTGAAGCGAGCGTCCGCAAACACAGTGTTAGCGTGAATTTTAATTGCCTTATATATATATAGAATGAGGAAGATGTGAGAAGGGTCTTCTATGTGTCGAATACACCACTTCAGTACCTGGTAACCCTCCTGGAGCAGCTACTTTCTGCTGTTGCCGGTAGTCAACGACGTAAGATTGTTAGCGCTCGATGCTGACAGTGCTGGTGGCATCCTAGCTTCCCTGCACAAGATATAGGCTTGTCATTTTAAATGCGAGTAGAATTTCTTCAGCGAAGACGAGGAGTTTCGCGTGGGTGTAGTATTGTGCAGGTCATGTCACATTTGCAAGTAACGTAAAGGGAGCCCATGCGTACAACTTTTGAACACAAATAAAACGTTCTGGTGGTGGGATTTGAACTTCAGCTCTTTAGGACAAGCCCTGATGCTCACAACATCGCGTCCAATGTGTGCCTGAGGCGCCTATGAGTGTTATCTGCCCTAAAATCAGAGCATATAATCAGACTCTTGGAATTTCCTCGAGTAGTTCCACGGGCCACGTCTCCACAGAGCGTCGTGGACACATAATTCGTATTGAGACATACAGCTGACGCCAGTGAAATTGGAATCAGATCTTTTGCAACTAAACAGGTGAACTTGCGTAGTGTTACTATAACCTATCAGGATCTTCCTGCGTAATGCGGGCAACGGCAATGCGGCTGTTGTTGCTCCCAGTAACCATTTGCTCTGTGATCTTAGACAGGTACATGCACGCTTTCGTTCTCGGCGAATTTCCTGCCCTAGCTCGCAGTGACACCATCGATTTCGATAGCGATCTACAGGGTCTAATTGTCCTTTTATTAGATGCGAAGCAGCTTATGATGATGATGATGATGATGATGATGATGATGATGATCGTGGTTCGGTTAGGAATGGACGCTAATTTCTGCAACCCATGTAGGGAGCACGGCTAAGCGTCCGTGGGGGTGGGGGAAAGGGAGTGAAAGAGATAGAGAGGAGAGAAAGGCCGTAGTGGAGGTCTCCGGAAAGTTAGATGACCTGGGGTTCTTTAACGTGCATTGACAACGCACAGTACACGGGCCTCTGGCATTTTCGCCTCCATCGAAAATGCGACCGCCGCAGCTTATGGTCGGGGCTATGTCACACCCGCACTACCCATGTGCATCCTCCTCCCCCTCCTCTCCTTGTCTCATCTCCTCTCCTCTCGGCATTCCTCCTCTCCTCTCCGAGCGGCCTGCATTCACATGGAAACGCTCTTTCTTACATGAACGCGTTAACTGCTCGAAAGGTTCGAGAACGCGCCCTCGCCCGCGAGAGAACGCTGACGCAGGCAGTGTCTGCTAGCGTCAAATCGATGCAAACGCGACACCTAGTCAAACCGATGCAAAGGCGCTGTGCACATCCCGTGCTGCTTCGCATCGCCTCATGGTCCCCTTTAGAGGGAGATTGTGTAATTTTGGAAATTAGGAACGTTACACCACAATCTTCACTGCGCATCGAAGGCCAATGTATGAGGAAAACGATTTTACTTTTGGACTTTCGGAATAATGCAACGGCTCAAGAGTTTCGGTGTGACTTCAGAGAAAGTGCACGATCTTTCTTTCGTTCTTTCTTGCTTTCAATAATCAGTGTTTTACTGCAATATTACGGGAAATACAGTCGAGGAACCACTTTATGAGTCTTGATTGACTTTGCCATTCTCTCGACCATACATGAGCAATGAAACTGCCCGTTTGATGAAGCAGTTTCACAAACGGGAAACTAATCTATGAAGGCAATGACGTGCATGGTCCGATTGTTGCTCGCGAACTCAAATGCCACAAAGGATAATACGGCATATTTCAATAAAAGGCACGTTTTGTATCATTACGACGTCCCAGCGGTGTGCTGACGGGCGACGCCATCATTTGCGAATGTCATCTTTAACAACCGTCTGCACTGTTTACACTTAAATCGCAATTGCCATCAGCGACGGTGTCGTTTACTTCAAACGGCATTTGTAATGTTGTAACGCTCTAGGTAATAAAGTAGGTAATAAAGTCTTAACATGTGGGAGGATCGTATGTATTTTTGTGCATTGTCAGATTATACTCGAAATAATGATCATGGGGCCAAGATGATCGGCACCTCGTAAGAGACCATAATAGATATGAAAGCTTCTAAAACAAACATGTTAACGAGGTGCATGTTTCGTGACGCCAGCGCCTAACGACATTATTTCTTGATCAGCTCCTCCGGTTAACCTGTTACCCTCCGGAAGGGAGTTGTTATGGAAATCAAAGAAATTGAAAAATAAAAATCACTAAGAAATATGAAGTGTAGTGTTGAATGTGGCAAGTGGGGTACAGGAGCATGATTATTGTAACCGACCCCCCCTCCCCGCCGTAAAAAAGGAAGAGGGGGGGGGGGCAGTTCCGATCATGCTGCGAAAACCGTCGAAATATAGAAGCTGCTTTTTTATCGTTAAGCCTAACGTAACTGGGCAAGGGTGCCAAGTTATTGATGTCATAAGACATCGGTATTGATAGTCGTGCCATCCTCGTTGTTACCACCTGAGTGTACGTGATCCTTGATCATGCACTGCTTTCTTTCTTTCTTTCTTTCTTTCTTTCTTTCTTTCTTTCTTTCTGCAACTTATCGCACATTGGCCCTCGCCCGCGAAAGACAACGCTGACGCAGTGTCTGCTAGCTCCCCCTTTCTCTCCTCTAGGAATCCTCTACTCAACGGAGCGGCGCCCGCGTCCCGCGTCCTACACCCTCACAGCACATGCGCGTCCCCTCCCCGTCTCTCTCTTCTCCCCTTTCCCTAATCTAGGAATCCTTTACTCTACGAAGCGGCGCGCACGACGGGTGGTGCGACAGCTGCGTACTCCGCTGGGGGCACCATGGAGTTCCGCTGTATGAAAATGACGAAGCGCGCGCGCCTCAATCTCTCTCCTGTGCAGCGCCGCGATGAGCGCTCGGGCCGCTGCCGCGTAAATTACACCATCTCCTACTCAAGCTAACCATCTCCGTGCTGCTTCGCATCCACACATGGTTTCCTTTAGCGGGAAATGGTGTAATTTTTTCCTCCTCCGTGACAGTGGACTAAATCCGACGTATGGCACAGCCTCGGCTTTGATGGTGATGATGATTATGATTGTGGTTTAGCTAAGGTGCTTACTATGGTTCCGATAAGGAAAGGCCGCTATTTTCTGTAGGGCGTGACGCGAGCACAGCTCAGCGTCTGTAGGTGTAGGGGAAAGGGAGTGAAAGGATAGAAATCAGAGAGGAAGGCCGTAGCGGAGGGCTTCGGAAATTTTGACCCCCTGGGGTTCTTTTACGTGCACTGACAACTCACAGTGGAGGATCGCAGACATTCCTCTATGGGAAATGCGACCACAGCGGGCCGCATCGAACCCGCGTTTTTTGGGGTGGCAGCCGAGCAGTGTAACCACTGTGCACCACCGCTGCGAATCCGGCTTTGAACCGGACGCACGTATCTCACTTTGTGTGTGCTTCCTCCCCCGTGAACTTATAGTGAATTCCACTGGCGGATCTGGAGTGGTGTGCCGAATCCACGACGGAGCAACAAAATCCGTCGCGGAGCGATCCGATCCCCATCGGCCAGCGGAAAATAAACTCGCTCCGGCAGGGATTACAGCGGAAGTTGTCGCAGGCATCCGGTTGCCCTTGTTGCCAACCTTACGTTGGACTACGTTAGACCTCGCACAAAAGTATGCATACCTCTTCCTCCGAGTACGCGTGCACTACTTCTTCGACGTAGCAGAGCATTTTGGGGCGTTTGTACGGGGACTCTGGAAACAGCTCCTTAAATAACGTTTCGTACAGCACGTACGACTCTTCGCTACTAGTGCTACTGCTTTTCGACATAGTGTCGCTCATGCAGAGCGAGGAGCAGTCCCCTGTAGGGTCGAACAACGCCATTCCAAAATATGTAAACAAAAGCCCGTGGTTGTCAGACAGCTGCTCAAAAAAAAAAAAAAAGAACACGCTGAAAAAAATCGCCGTGCTCGGCTGATCCGGAAATGACGACACCGTATAGCTGGAGTTCCGGCGGAATCCGGCTCTACGAGACGGATCAACGCCGAGCGCTCCGTCGCGGAGCAAGTTGCCCCAAATCGCCCAGTGGAACATGCGAACTTGCTCGGGATCCGCCAGTGGAATTCAAATTCTTGGCCGCGGAGCAAAAAAAAACTTGCTCCAGATCCGCCAGTGGAATTCACTATTAATAAGGCGGAGGAAGTTGTACAAGTTATACGTAGGAGACTTCAGGCCGGGGCGACCCTTGCACCGGCAGTAGCCTCTGCATGGAACTTGTCTAAGCTACTACTTGGTGGTCCGCATCCACATTGTTCTCCTCCCGTGACGGACGCAGGTGAATGCCGTCTGATCCGGAGTTGTACGGACCTGCGTCGACAAAGCTCTCGTGTGCTACGGCAAGCCGTCCTCTGCTACAGTGCCTCGACCAGTTATAGCAGTTCAATACAATATAGGAAATATTACAAAACACTGTTACATACGCAACACCGTCCTTACTGCGCATATGTAACACATCCAGACCATCAACTATCCCTTCATGGGCAAGCTCATATCGCAATAAAGGAAAATACTCCGCTGTTAGTAAGACGTATTTAGCCGTCATGGTAACTAAAGAATATGAATTAAAAAGACGTAGGCGCCTACCACTTTGGATATCTGGGTGTAAGCCACTCGTAAGAAAGAAGGAAAGTCATGGCCACATAGTGACACGTGCCACATAGTCAGATATGCATATCTGGCCATATACGCATATCTGGCTATATATATGAGACATGTCCATATATGGCCGTATTTGCCCAATAGGTGTCAATCATACATGGCATTCTTCGTGTAAGTCTTTCATAGCCACATATGCCTCTATCACGATTTTGGCAGATATGGATACATACCGGCACGCGCCATATATAGCGAGATATGCCAACTTCATGATATCGCCATATATGGAATGCTGTTTTATTTTTGGTGTTGCGCGCAGCCGGAGCTCTACGGCGTTCACCAAAGCCGTCCCTGGTGGCAGCTCCTGTGGACGCTGTGCTCGATAGTGTTCATCACGGTGTTCATCCCGATGGTCGTGTTCCTGATGCCGCACACACGCGCGGGCCGTCCGCCGCCAACATTCAGTGCCATCACCAGAGTGGCCACCCTGTCGAACGTCACATCGTCACCGTTGACTATGTCGCAGGTGCGACACTAGCGCTTAGCAGCCCTTAGGCGACGCCGCACAAGCAATGTGTTACAGAGCATGTACGCGCATTCTATCGCCTACAAATATTGATTAAAGGCAAGGCTCTATATGCCTTATACGAAGGTGACCTGCCAAAAAAAATGGCATGAAATATGCCACTGAGTGCTGAAACCACAACGCAATGCCGGGTAGTTTCCTTATGTTGTCCTTGTATTTTATTGCGCTGCAGTTCTCTTGGTACTTAAGGACTCTTGGGAATTTCGAAGAAATTACTTAAGGACAAAAAAAAAAAAAACGGAGAAGCATGACGTCATAAACCAGCATTTACCAGGCGGGCTGCGGAAACTTAGCCCGCCGTGACTGCGTTTGGGTAGTGACACCCGTGTAATATTTGAAACAAGTGGTCGGTAGGCCGTTCATACAACAGTTCAGCTCACGACATTCTTTAGTGACGTCTGCATAATGGCCGAGCGCCACCCCTCCCCCTTTTCCCGGCTACGCATCTGTATGTCGTCGTTCTGTGCTGTTTTGTCCTTTAGTTCGCCGTAGGTCCTGCTGTTCGAATTATTTTTGAATGACGAGGCCTGGAAAGCTGTGCATTATTGCGAAAGTGCTGCTGTTTGAAAGAAAGCGACCGTAGAACTTGCGGTAAAATATGCTTCTCGTTTCCGAAATTGCTTGTTTGACAAAGCGCTACATCACGCATTCAGACATGCACACACATGACCTAAACGTCATTACACGTTGTCGCTCACTCCCATGTATAAATTTCGCAAAACTATACTTTGCCTCAGCATGGAAACGTTGTTCCGGAATGTACGTGCCCCCGCAAATTAAATTCAAGAAGAGAACTTACGGGCAGCATGAACTAGGGGCGCAAGGCACAGCGGAGCTGGTGGCCTTCCCTGTCCTCGCCTTCACTTGCGCTTCTCCCCTCCTTGCTCTACCGTAATATACGTGGGATATGCTAGGTTTCACCATCTACCCTCCTCAGTTCCCTCTTCCTAACTGACCATACTTCACCATCAATACCCCTCCCGGCATCCTTAAGTTATACTCTGCTACGGCGCTCGTGACTTTTCCCTCCTGTTCACCCTCACTTCCTTCCTATACCGCACGATACACTGTTATGCTCTGAATTGAATTAAAAAGAAAATGCACACGTATAAGATGCGAAGTTACATAAAAAATCTTAGGTGGATGTTAATAAGATATTTCTCTATCCATTACACTGCATTGGAAACAGGCGGATATAAGGGTTAATTGAGAATACCTCAGTAATCTCAGGTTCGCTGATGACGTTTTCTTGCTAAGTAACTCGGGAGATGAGTTATAGTGTATATATGAGTATGTGAGTAAGTGTGACTGCATGTCCGTGTTGTGTTACACGTGATCGCTGTAAATATCATAATCACCGCTAAACACCCGGAGTAGAAAGCCAGTAACCAGGCTAACATCTCCAGATTCATCAATAAAATATTTTCTCTCTCGGGAGATGAATTACAAAGCATGATTACCGACCTAAAAAGGCAAAGTTGGACAGTGGGCCTTAAAGTTAATATGCAAGAATCTAAAGTAATGATCAATAGCTTGGGTGAGCACAGCGGTTTCAGATAGCTGGCGAGGTACTCGAATTAGTAAGTGAATATGTCTACTTAGGCCAGGTAGTGACCCCTGTTCCAATCATGAGGCTGAGGTGATTAGGAGAATTAGAATGGGGTGGAGTGCATTCGGCAAGCATTCTCAAATAATGAATGGTAGCTTACCATTGTCTCTGAAGAGGAAAGTGTATAACAGCTGCATCTTACCGGTACTGACCTGCGGGGCGGAAACTTGGAGTCTAACCAAGAGGGTTAGATTGAGGGTTAAATAGCATAAATTGAGGACGACGCAGCGATCTATGGAACGCAAATGGTAGGTGTAACCTTAAGGGCCAAGAAGAGAGCGGAGTGGGTAAGTGAGCAAACGCGTGTTAGGCACATATTGTTACACGCATGTATTTAGCGTGTAACAATTAATAGAAATTCAGAAAAAGGACATGGGCGTGGGCGGACCATGTAATGCGAAGACAAGACAATCTTTGGTCCTTAAGGGTAACAGAGTGGATTCCTAGAGAAGGCAAGCGCGGCAGGGGGCGGCAGAAAGTGAGGTGGACAGATGAGATGAGGAGGTTTGCGGGGATAAATTGGGCCCAGCCAGCACAGGACAGGGAAGATTTGAGATCTATGGGAGAGGCCCTTGTCCTGCAGTGGGCGTAGACAGGCTGATGACGATGATGATAATTTCTCTATCCATTATTTTTCTTCGGTCCAAGATAATGTGCGCCTGTTTGAGGTGCATTGAATCCAGTCGAGGCGACGCGATATACGGCGAAACAGGCCGTCGCCCGACGGGTCGCTTGATTGACCTCTAATTCTTTTTTTTTTTCGTAGTCGTACGGGCGAAAGCCAATCGCAAGACGCTGATACAGGTTGTGCTTGTGTGACATCCTACCAGCCCTCACACGAGCTTGCAAATAACCGCTTGCGAATAACCGTCAAAAACCACCAAACGCCAAAATTCCGAGCATCTCCACGAAGTGAATCGTAGCGAGTGGGGCAAAGCATGCGGATCATTCCGTGTTACCGTATGTCACTCATGACATTGCCCACTCGCGCATCTGAATGAGTGACAATACGTGTGTATATTTACGCACGCGTTGTCATTCATGCTTCTTGCCTTTATGAGGTTTCAGCGCTCCCACGTCGTAGATCGTGCCGGCTTCCGGATTACTTTTAGCTAACGCGCACGCTGCAAATCTTTACTGTTCAACTACGCACTAGAGAAATCTCCCACCGGAACTACATTGCTGGTCAAGATCCAGTACCTGTGTACACGGTGTGGCCGGTGAACGGATGTGCAGCGCGAGCAGTCAGTTTTTTAGGGGCGAAGCTCCTCTTAGCCTAACCTTGTCCTGCGTCAGGCGTAACCGGCGTGCCGGGAGGCACGCGCTCGCCCTCGGCGCGTGCCTCCCGGCGCGTCTCTCTCTCTCTCTCCCGGCGCGTGCCTCTCTCTCTCTTCCTCTCTTCCATCTGCTGTCTTGTGTGAGAGAGAGACAGAGACAGAGAGAAAGCGAAAGGCGCGCGTTGGCTATGGAAACGCTCTTTCTTAGATGAACGCTCTACCAGCTCGCAAAGGAGAACGCGCCCTCACCCGCGGGAGACAAAGTTGGCGCAGGCAGCATCTCCTAGCGAGTTTCTTGATTGAGAAATACCGACTGCTCGCGTTGGAGAACCGTTCACCGGCAACCAATATATATATATATATATATATATATATATATATATATATATATATATATATATATATATATATATATATATATATGCACTGGATCTTGACTTGCAATGAAGTGCCGGTGGGAGATTTCACTTCTGCATAGTTGAACCATAAGGATTCGTAGCGTGCGCGTTCACTAAGTTAATCCGGAGCTCGGCACGATCTACGATGAAGCTCCCGAGCTTCGCCCACTCATCATCATTCACTCCGTGGATATGCTGTAAGTTTTTTTAGGGGCGAAGCTCCTTATGGCATCACCTGGGCGGTTCTCGGTTGTTCGATGCATCCTGCGTAGCCAGTAGCGTCTCCCTTAGCATACAATAGATGGCGCTGTCCCATAGAGATGCATGCAAACTGCAGTTGGGTGACGATACACTAGATGGCGCTGTACGCATTTAGTGTCGTCATCTCCATTTCTCGTCTCGTTTCCGAGAGGGCGCTGTCCCATAGACATGCGTAAAATATGGCGGTTGGGTGAAGGTACGCTAGATGGCGTTGGCGGTGCAGCTGCTCTCCGATTGGCTGCTGCGCGAGCTGCGCTCCTCTCATTCTCCTGGATCGTCGCCGTACGTGTCGGATCGCGCTTGGTGGACCATGGACGATGAGAAAAAAATTCCCAACGTTGTGTCCGAAGCGCGGAATGGAACTAAGGACCCCTCGCTTCCGAACGCGCGGCGCTAGCCACTACGCCACGAAGCGCACATGGACACATGCACCACGATGACAGTAAATACCCAACATTAACGAAAGACTGCGCGTTTCTAACGCGTTTGTGCTAGCGCGTTACGGCCCGTGTAAGAAGCTGGTGTTAGACGCTGTGGCCTCTCCTCCTTATACTCTCTCAGCAGTCATGTGATGGCGTCGGCAAACGCGGTGCGCGTTCCGGCCTGTGTAAGAGGCTGCGTAAGACGTCTTTACATGATGATCGACTGGGCGAATTACACGGAAGGTTCACGGTTGACCGATGATTCCCTCCGGAGCTTCGCCCACTCATCATCATTCACCCCGTGGATGTGCTGTGATTTTTTTAACATGCACACAACTCTATGGGACAGCGCCATCTAGGAAACTAGACGAGCAAGGGAGATGACGACACAGAATGCGTACAGCGCCATCTAGTGTATCGTCACCCAACTGCAGTTTGCATGCATCTCCATGGAACAGCGCCATATATTGTATGCTAAGGGAGACGCTACTGGCTACGCAGGATGCATCGACAACCGAGAACCGCCCAGGTGATGCCATAAGGAGCTTCGCCCCTAAAAAAAAAAACTTGCAGAATACATCGGAACATATTATTTTGCACAAGGACACAGTTGGCGTTATATCATCACTGCGTGAATCAACCCAGGTTTGGTACGCAGTGTAGACGGCGTCGCCGGGGAGCCATCACTTGATAAATCGCTTGGACCTTCGCTTCCATGGCGTTTGCGTCGGGCATCGCTTTCGCGAACAAATTGGCGTGCATGCAGTTTCGGCTTTAAACACCACGTAGCACTCTGCGCTTGTACGCGAAAGTTATGCGCGCCCTAATTTCGCGAGTTTTGTGGTCTTTCCGTCTTCTTCCAAAAAGACGACCGCGGGCCTGCCACGCTTGACCTATGACCCCGACGAGGGCTTCCTTCTCGAGCCGGGCGAGACCGTGGGAAACTTCTGCCAGAGGCACATGGCGCCAGACCTAAGCCCCAAGCCACCCACTACGGCACTGCCGACCATGATGCTCAATTCGAGCTCGAACGACATACAGCTGCGGTCTGTCATCTGCGTCTTCGACGCCAAGTGAGTCTTAGCGGAAGATGCTCGGAAAGATGTCTCGCAACACTTTTTGAAAAAGAAGTGTGAAAGCGGCCGGTGGCGATCAGTCGTGCAAGTTCCTGCGAGAATGTGAGCCAAATATTATTGTACTGTACGCACCACGTGATCGAATTTTGTTCCAAAAACAGCAGGATAACTCGCTTAAGGCAGAAATAGCATTGGGTTATTTCATGATAATGGGAAAACCATTTCGGACGTCTTTATTTTTCTTTGTTTTGAAATTAACAAGTAACGGATATGTGCGTATCTCTCTTAACGAGCAACGAAAAGAGTCAAGCGATGTGCCGTGGTCGGTGCCCACAGTGGCGTGCACTTGTTGGTAGACAGGCGGGCGCTTTCCAGCTGTGTTCGAAACGTCCCTAGTACACATGCAACGCAATAATATTCGGTTCGCATGTTCACAGCAGCCCTCACGACTGATCGGCGCCGTTTTATTACTATGTCGAAGAGGTGTAGCAGAGCATCTTTAAGGCGAAAGTCTCATATGGCTCGTGAAGCGCGAAAGGTGACCTTCGGCTCAACGGGAACGGTAGCAAAGTCATGACACGAAACAGCGACGTCCAGGGTTGCACCAGCTAAGTGCAGTTGAACTAGACTAAACAGTAACTACGAGCAATTTAGGAAATCCAGAGAAGAATTAGGAGCATGTACAAGTAGTTCAAGGGACTCGCAGAGTAATTAGGATTAATTGGGAGAACTTAAACAATCATTGGGAGTAATGACGCAGTGTACTTTGGAGGTCTCACGAGCAATTGAACACACCGGGAGTAGTCTCGTCTAAGCTTACGATAATTCATAAGGGCATTCGCCGTCAAGGGAGTTTTAGTGCACAGCTGTAGCTTCAACACTTCGCGCGCTGAAGACTCACGTGCATGCGCACATTACTCACTTCACTCGGTGACGGAAACATGTTAGTATTTTTACCAGAACTTGCGTCGCTTGTAGGCGAAAGCAATGTTTGCTTGGGTCCTCGTACCAGTTCGAACAAGCGATCGCGATAGCGTTCGGCCGGTCTACGCGCGATTAGCGCCAGCCTCCGCTCGCCGGCAGCTGTGACGTCAGTTATCCCACAACCCTTAGTCTTGGTCACATCTGCAGGTTTGAACTAGCTAGTTCAAAATGATCCTAGCCATAGGGCTAGGATCATTTATGCCATGTTGCTTAACTTCTCTCGTTGTTCTCTTTTGTTTTACGTTCCCGTTATTTGTTGAACTCAAAGCGGACAAATACAGGTTTACCGAGGACATTTCTGCGATTATGGAATGGCCAATAACTCTAGTTCTACTTTAAGCGACGGAGACAATTTACCTCATGACGTTATATGTTAAAAGAAGCGCAGACGGTTTGTAGGCCGTATTCGAAACTAGACTGGAAAATGGCCTGGTGCGCACTGTGCACTAATATTTGCATCACGCGTTCACTGAAGCCTCCATGATTGATGAGCACCGTTTTCAGACAATGTTAGAAAAGCGCTTAATGGCCCCTTTGAGATCATGAAGTGTGGAGTGCCAGCTAGTTCGAGCCTATACTAAGTTGGGATGTTTGTTGTAACTTGTGCGCGCTTTAGGTGTGCGTGTGATATTTAATTGGCACGCCTAATTAATGCGCGAACCTCTCTTCTACGTTGTCGTTCGCAGATACTGGCGGCTCCAGGAGGAGTATCTGCCAACCCTTATACCGCTGCAGTACTGCACCGCGATAGCTGTGTATGGCTACGCCATAAACGCGGCCAGCGGCGAGATCGTGTGGAAATACCCGACGGCCAAGCGCTACCTGGACGCCCTGGCCACCTTGAAGTCGACGCGCCAACTGTTGCACCGCAACAGCAGCATCAAGGTGTACTTCACCCTGGGAGGAGCTCGCGAAGACAGCGCCAACTTCTCGTTTGTGGCGGCGCACGACGTTCCCCGGTTGCAGCTGGTTCAGTCGGTCAACCGGGAGGTTCATGACACCACTAAACCTTGGGGGGTATGTGATTCACCGTGTCAATCCTTATCTTCGATAGCCGAAGCGAACACACGTCACTGCTTGGAAATTACGAAAAATTACAAGAAAGGCTGCTTACTCTCTGAATTATGGCCTGAAGCCTGTGTAAAACCCGTCCCAACATCAATTCCACCGCGCTCCATCAAACCTGCCACACTAAAGATGACTGTTGTGGTGGGCACATGTTGTGATGTGTGCCTCACTGAATGCACGTTTATTTCTCTCCGTCTCTCCTTTCAATGCACCTGGGCCCAAATGACAACCCTGAGAGGGGATCGCAACAAAATCACAACAGCAGCACACGGAAGGGGTTCTCTGTGATTCGTAGAAAGGGCTGCTGGTGCACGCCTGTTGTGATATTCTGCACCATTCCCCCCGCAGTATTAGTGGTCAACTGGACGCAAATGCAGGGGAAGGTTGGACAGGTTACGTCGAATTAACTGGGCCATCTGTGAGGCACACATCATTACCCGTCGTGTCCCCACCATGCTCAATACCACACCCTTCAGTACAATAGTGATATTGAGTTATGGTGGTAACGGGCGGTATGCGGGTTTTCATACTACCCAATTACACGACGTAATGCTGCGTGCAGTGTTTCAGGGTTGAGCTGAAGACTATATATATATATATATATATATATATATATATATATGTGGGGGTGTGGCGTGTGCGTGTGTATGTATGTATGTATGTGTATATGTATGTATATAATCAGCCCATCTGTGTCCACTGCAGGACGAAGACCTCCTCTCCCAATCCTCGCCATCCTTGCCTGTCCTGCGCGAGCTGATTCCATTTGGCGCCCGCGAACTTCTTAATTTCGTCCCCCCATCTTACTCTCTGCCGCCCACGGCAGCGCTTATCCTCTCTTGGTATCCATTCCTGTCGTTATAGTGTCCACCGGTTATCTAGCCTTCTCATCACGTGGCCCGCCCACGTCCATTTTTTCTTCTTAATATCGTTCATTATGTAGGTGAGCCCCGTCTGTTCTCTGACCCACTCGGCTGTCTTCCTATCTCTTACTGTAACGTCTATCATTGTTCGTTCCATCGCCCGCTGCGCGGTTCTTAACTTCCTCTCTAGCTTCTTTGTGATTCTCCAGGTTTCTGACCCGTAAGTCAGTACTGGAAAGATGCAGTAGTTCTATAGTTTCCGCTTGAGTGATAGTGGTAGGTTTCCGTTCATGAGTTGGGAATGTCTCCCATATAAGCGCCATCCCATGTTTACGGTTGATTTCTTTTATATGAGTGGGTTCTGCTGTAAGTAGCTGTCCTAGGTACAGACATTCTTCCAGGACTTCTAAAGTATGGCTTTCGATCATGAATAGCCGCTTTTTCGCCGTGCCACATAGCATTATTTTTGTTTTCTGCATGTTCATCCTTAATCCTACCTTATATATACATATATATGAAGACAGTTCATTATTCACGCATTCGTGCCTCTACGACGAATAATCTAAACAAACAGCGCGATGGTTTTGCAAGGGTCACAGAAACAAGTCGTCGCCACAGCCTAGACATACATGCATGTCTCGCTCAAATATTTTGGCTCATAAAGTGTAAAATCAGAGCACTTAATTATTAAAACCCGTCTAAAAAGAATATCTTTATGCATAGCGTTAAGTGTCACATATACGGACCCTCTCCACGACTCCCTTTGAGTTCTGGGGGTCCCAAATGTATAAGTATGATGGATCCTATTGTTTGGTCATGGGCAGTGAACTGGTTGATGGTTTAATAATAATAATAATAATAATAATAATAATAATAATAATAATAATAATAATAATAATAATAATAATAATAATAATAATAATAAATTACTTAATGTGTTAACTTGAAGAGGTGGAAGCGCGTGGGTTGCCATATACTATAACTGTACCAAAGATAGCTTATATGACAGTTTCATATACATGACGCATATTGACAAATCGCCGGAGCTGCCCTTTAAATGTCACATCACGGAGTACCTTAATCACCGGTAACTTCAGCACGCTGCGCTGTAGTAGGACATCATTTTGCCGCCCTTGTATAGTACTGAATGAATGCATGTATATAAACTTTCCATGTTCTCTGCTTGAAAGTGCATTTTTCTCTTAAGTATTCTTTTGTCTGAAGCGTTGCGGGTCCGGAGATATTTGAAGTGCTCTGCCGTCAAATGCACAAGTGGTCAACCCCTAGCAAGCTGCACCTTAGCTTTCAGCGCTATATCCTGGTTCTAATGTGAAAAAAAAACAACATAATATTGATTAACGCCTCGCCACGGTGGTCTAGCGACTATGACAGTCGGCTACAGATCCGAAGGTCGCGGGATCGCATCCCGCCGCACCGGCTACATTTAGATCGAAGCAAAACGATGAGGCTTGTGTACACTGTGCAGTGTCAGTGCACGCTAAAGAACCCCAGGTGGTCGAAATCTCCGGAGCCCTCTACTACGGCGTCTCTCATGAATATGTCGTGGTTTTGGGACGTAGAACCACAGAAATAAAACTGACAATGTGATTGTCCCCCGTAATCTTTAAGGAACAGCTCGTGTATTATCATTCCGCGCAGGGAGTCAACGTGGACTGGAACTACCCCGGAGACCCGTGCAACCAAGGCACCAACACGAGCAGCCTCTTTGTTCGACTGATACAGGAGTTGAAGTCGTACGCCGTTGACGTCATGATCAGTGTTCCACCGGTGAAGTCCCGGATGAGCGGGTACAGCCTGGACCTGGTTGCCAATTACTGCGATTACATCATAATCAAGACGCACACGCACACGGCTCCCCCGTCGCTGCGCGGTGTCGTCAGGTGCAGCGGCGACCAAAACGTCGCCGCCGACGTCTTCAACGAGGCGCTCAAGTTGCCGTGGTCCCTGATCGACAAGTGGCGCCTCGGCTACAGCATTTCGGTGAGCGGCGCCCCAAAGTTCGTTGCAAGACTTGAAGCGGTTAGCTGGGCATCTGGGCTGGTTGCAATGTAGACTTGTAATGCTAATTTCCAGCTCTAACAAAAGAAGAGGAAAGAAGAGAGGACGACGGATAGGCTGTTGTCCTCTCGTCTGTCATCTTCCCTTTTCTTTTGTTAGTGATGTAAATGCATCAGGAATCAATCGGTATTAATGTCATACGTTTTGGCGCAGAAGGTTACATAAAATATATATCTTTTTATTGGCCTGTAGTAGCATTTTCTGCGCACGTGCATGAACACGAGGCACATGTCAGCATCGGCACCACGTCGTTGACCCGTTCACCCGCTTTCCCTCGTCGGGACGAAAGAGGAGCGAACGCGAGCGGGTGGTAGAGCTCTAAAACTTGACGCCTTCACTCCGCTAATACCTAAACGATTTGTAAAACGTTTGCGGCATGCGTTCCGCTAGGGAATAAGCTCCTGAGGGGTACCGCTCAGTTATTATTCGCAAAAATCTTGCAAGCGCCCTTGAAGCTGTTATCATGGGCTAACAGTCGTGTTGGTATTGGGACCCTTCCGTATGCCCAATTCGGTATGTACCAAGGCCCCTTTAAGCTCTTGTCATCATGACCTAACAGTCGTGTTGGTATTATATTGGGAACCTTCCGTATGCCAAATTCGGTATGTACCAAGTGAATGAGGCGCGAGCTTTTTTTTTGTTTTCTTTAAAAGCTGTTTAAGCCAGCCAAACTTTCTCCTGTGACGAAAGTTTGGCTGGCTTAAAGATGACCTTGACATCACTGCTCAGCCATGCCCAGCTACGTGCTGCCATTAGTATTACCATTACCTTGTACACCAAGCATCACCTTGCAACACCTGCACACACTAGTTAACGTAATATCCTAAACGCCTAAGTACTCTCATTAAACTAATTAAGCTAATTAACGTAATTACGGTTACCTAGCATCACGTGTACATACTAATGGATATGATTACCACGAGCAGCAAATTGCTCTAATTAAAACAATCAACCTAGCACCCTTGCGACACATGTACACACGAATTAGCCTAATCAACATAAGACAGAACTAGGCGATCACGTGAACCTCACGTGTTCCCTCCAAGTGATCGCGTGACATGTCCCCACCAAAAACATGCAACGCAACATCCCGTGACATGTCCCCGCTGAAGTATCGCATGGCTATCGAGCACCATCACATGTTCCCGCCAAATACATCACGTGGCTATTAGGTGCGGACGTGTTTCCGTAAACTATCGGCCAGCTTCGCTTTGATCTGGCCTTGCGCGACTCAGCGGAAGCTGCGTACTTTTTCCTTTGGTGCCGCGGCCACGACTGTGCAAAACATCCTGCCGCGCATGAGCCATATGTAATGCTTTCGCCTTAACAATAACCGGGCGATGGTCGCAGGTGGCTCCCGAGACGTTCAGAGCCCCGGCCGCGCAGCTGGGGGCCCCAGTCCTTGGCGCTATACAGTGGAACTACCACACGCGCCAGCCAGGCCGGACGAGCTATGCGTCCGTGTGCCTGGAGAGGCCGGTCATCCGATCGCGCTCGCATCCGCAGTGCCTCATCGTCGCCAGACACTATGGCAGCCAGAATGTCCATGTGAGTGACCTCCGCGAAGATGTTGGAGTTGTGGGGGCATACATACATACATACATACATACATACATACATACATACATACATACATACATACATACATACATACATACATACATACATACATACATACATACAGTGTCCAAGATGTGTCAACGTAATTGAGCTTACCAGAGATGAGAGAAGTTCGATATTGTGCAAAAGTGAATTCCACGCAGCAACTGGTGAAATCCTAAAGACCATGAGCTCCAGAAAGTCTTTTCTCCCAGCTTGACTCAGCACGCTATACTGCATGCAAGGCTACACGAACAACGCCTGTCTAACCGGCGTAGCGCAATGATATTTCATTTATCACAACTACACAGCCGCGCAACGTGCGGGGGCTGGCAGGCCGCCTAAGAGAATGGAAAAATCCTTGTGGACAAAGAGGTGTCTACAAGGAAAGAGGTGGGCAAAGAGGTGATGAGTGTTTATCGTGTGTCTTACAATGTGCTATTTGCGTGTCCGAGGCCATGTTGCGTATACTCGGACCCAGTGACGGTGAACATTGAAAAGACGTGCCAATATAAACCTTACATACCCGCTCGCGAGGTTTTTGTGGAGCCGCTTCAGATCTTTAATGATACTGAACGATTCTGTCACGCGCACTTCCCGATGTAAAGTAACTGGAGATATATCACAGCCGTGTTATGTGGTACGGAGCTAAAACAGCACAGTCACTGCAGTCCGCAGCATTAACCTTGTTGCGTAAGCGTTGTATGTACGTCACGTGCACGGGTTTTTGAAAGCGTTCGCAATGACCTCGTGGAAAACCCGTTGCCGAAGCGCAAAGTAGAAAAATGTGACGTGACCATATGCGCCCGTAAGTGAGCCATACCGAAAGTCACGCGACGAAGTGACATCATCATCACATTGCGCCGCATCGCGTCATTAGGTAACCTTACGTGATGACGTCATTGCACCCCGTCCGTACAGCGACTTCATTGATGACGTCCTGACATAGTAGAAGCTCTCTGTTCGACGTCGAATTTCTGAAAGAGGCTCTCGCGACCAAAGTCGACTCATGACTTTCAGAACGAAAATTTCGTGTTTTCGGTTGTAGGAAGTGCATCCCAGTCCTCTCGGGTGCCAGTCAACCGCACTCCCATTGATCCAGGGCTGCTGTTGGGAGTGGCTGACAAAACGGCTAACCTAGTGCGTCTGCGATCGTAAGCGACACATCGCAGCCACGTGACTGACTATATAGATGTTTCCTTAATCCAACAAGGAATCAGTCTGCTTCCTCTGCCAGCTTTTTCTCTTGTATATAAGTGTAGGCGAACTATGAAATGACCCGTATAATGACGTGTGTCCCAGGTGGCGACGTTCGCGGACGAGCAGGCCATGATGGAGCGCATGAACCGCTCCTACTCGGACCAGATGGCCATAGCACCCGTGGCCGTCTACGACATCGACCTGGACGATTTCACCGGAATGTGCGGGAACGGCATGTCGCCGCTCATACGGGCCGTGGCCATTGGCCACGCGTGATAGTTCTGGTCACGCACCGGCGGCACGCCGAGGTTGATGGAGCAGCACATGCCCCCGTCTTCCTGCTCCAGCCGCCCGCGAAGCGGCGCTGCATGCTCAAGCAGTGCGAGCGCATCTCGACAAACTTCGCATAGGACAACGATACAAGAGCATGACGAAATTATAACCAGTCGTATTAAATTTTCGGCTTGAATTATAGGTTGCCAGATAGAGGACTTTTCGTGCTATGACGTGGTTGTGCTATGACCAGGGCGTGGTTGTTCTGTGTCATTTTGTTTGTTTCCGTTTGCGAATACTAAACACCCGCAGCACGAAAACTTTAAAACCGTGCTGAAGACACTACTTTAACCTTCACAGGGAAAAAAAACAGCAGACGGCCTCACCGACAGCGATAGCTCGACTATATCACATTACTCCTGCCGTCGCAGAAAAATAGTTTAGAGCGGCGCTTGCTATGGTCGTTATTTGAAAAAGAAAAACGAATTTCCCTCGATCTAGCGCTACTGAAAAGGTCCTCAGTATATAAAGTATTTCGGTGCCATTATTCAGAAAAACGAAACAAAAAACGTATCGTGAGAAGAGCATGTTGCAAACAGATAGCTACGCGAGGTCACATTGGTAAATTGTGAAATGCAGCACCTGAGTGTAGTCACATCCGCTTCAGCCGCGAATTATGAAGAACGGCGTGTCAGTGTTTAAATAATTTGCCAAATATTTATCCCGAGACACGCAGTGTTCCGTTGCATTGAAGGCGATGTGATTATATGTTCATTTCTGCACGTTTTGGTCAGTAATTGTTGATAGAAAGTAAACAATTATTGTACACATGGTAGTGACGGTGAACGAAGCAGCAGGCTTCAAAGCGCTGACAGCCGCACTGTTTATTCAGCGAAGCTATGCCTGGCAAAGGCAAATCACACAGCGTGGCGATAGCGGTATGAACCTAGGCGGTCCACGGATATGCAATGTTCGTAGATCGGTCGACGTCATTCCGAAAGCAGCCTCAAGATAAGCTCGGCCTACTGTGCACCTCTGAAGGTGATAAAGGCGCTCGCCGAAGCGTACAGGGCGCGATTCTGGTGTATTGCAGAATAATCTAGACAGCCGCAGTGAGCCATTGCATCTCAGCGGGTGAGTGCGCGAGATAGACGGGGAGAGAAGCAGAACCGGAGAGTACGTGTCGACGCTAACCGCGACATCGAAGAAGGAAGCGCCTCCGGCGCAAAGAAGCTCCCAATTTAATAGTTTTCCCTCAGCTTTATGCGTGCTGACGTCAGGTGACCCTCGCAGAAACTTCTAAAAGACCCGCCGAGACCGATATAAGGAAACCGCTAATAACAGCAAGTAGCATATATTCGTCGGTGAGATGTTATGTGATACAGTGGAAGTAGGAAGTTGAACGACGCTGCTCATTAACAAAAAAGGAAAACACTTTGCCTGCTTTGATAGTGGAAATGCACAAATAGTCTACATAGCTTTTTTTCATTTTTCTCCGTTTTCCTTTTCTCTCGAATATTATTAATTTATTATTCTATTTCATTCATTGTGTTGTGGTATTCGCACAGTATACAAACTAAAAGTCCAGGTCACGGCCAATCCCCCGAAGTGGGTATGCGCCATATTTGAAGGCTCATCATCATCATCTGCTCTGTGGACCAACCGTCCAGATCAAACTGCAAGCCCCATGTTGACCAAACACTGCGATGGCCCTCGCGAATAGGACACCTTGTGCTTTATAATTCATTGTAATACTTGAGATTGTTTATTCGATGCTAGATCATTTGTTCCGTGTCAAGTTGGAACCGAACTATGCTTGTATTTTGTATAGCCGTGTTTGTACGCGTTTGTGTAACGATGTTCAGTGAGAATATATATTTGCTTTCATTTGATCACACCCGGCTCTGACTTGTTGCTTGAGCCTCTGCTGGCGTTTCGCTACTGCACCAAAGGGACCTTAATACTCAACTGTACAAGCTTTCGTAAAATAATTTTCGGAGAACTGATACGTCGGTTCTTGTGATTTTTCGCGGAAGTTGCCTCCCGTGTCTCATAGCTCGGAATCGCTGACATGGACCCCATGAAATGTGCTTGGCAGTTGTTGTAAGACCCGATGAAGTTGATAGTACTAGAAGGTGTTGCTGCTGCCCTGACAAGCCACTTGATTTAATACTACTTGATTTTGTCCCCTGTCTTTTCCTGGTCACGCGTGTTTTTTGCCGTTCACGACATAACTTCACGAATACATTAGGTTTTTATTTTTAAATTGAGGTTTCATGGAACATTAATCGTCGCATTGTAAGAATGTCTGATTTGAATGCAACATGCATAGAATACAACATGCAACTTGCTCGAAGCTGTGGTGCAAATGCTCATGCATTTGCTTATGAATGTTCCATGGCAAACAGCAACGCCTCCTTTTAACGGCGGAAGGTGACGATGGCCGCAGTAGTGGCCGTCATTCAGTTTCGGACCACAGTGGAGGGAGGGTGGAATGACGTTGCGAGAGAGAAATAAGAAGCATAAGAAAGTTCCTTGGCGAGGCGCGATTCGAACCTGGTCACCCACGGTCCGAAGGCTAGCATTATAGCCTCTAAGCTATGCCCCCGTGCTTGCAGAACACGCATTTATGGGAACCATATATGATTGTGTTGTGTCGACTATTGCGGCAGAACTTGCTATGGGCCACAGGCAGGAAAAAACATCGAGGAACTAGAAGAGAACGTTGGCCAGTGGCACATAGTCGCGCGCTGAGCCCAAGTGGCGGAGAGAGAGTGCGCCGAAGCAAAGGTGAGTGGAGCTAGGGAAAGCTTTGCAGCGACAGTACGAAGACAAACAGAAAAGAGAAAGTGAAGACGAGTCCGAGAGGTGCGAAGAGGCAGCGATCAAGAGTGAGAACAGGATTGAGACTGCCGATGAAACGGGCAGTCCCGACAACTTGGGAAGAGAAATAAATCTGTTTGGACACAGCAGTGACTTTGTACTTTCTCTCATGTAAAAAAAAATAAAAAGCACCTCCTCCGCTGCTTAACCAGCCTTTGCGATGTTAAGTCAATAAAAACTGATTTCTCTTTCCACGTATGGCTTATTTGCGCATGCGATACGTGTGTATGAGCTAGACGTGATTGAAATATCCGGCATGTAGCGATTCGACCTTTGTGTAGTAGTGTAACGATAGTAGTAGTAGTAGCAGTGGTTGTAGTAGGGCAGCGAAACTAGGTGTAGCGACAGGAAGCTGCCGTCGCATAACCCGATTTTGCTATCGCTAGTACTAGCAGAGTGTAGTAGTAGCAGCAGCAGCGGCAGTAGAAGTAGTAGTAGCGGCAGTGGCAGTAGTAGTAGCAGCAGCAGTAGTGTAGCGAACCTTAGTGTAGCGATAGGAAGCTGCCGTCGCATAATCACGACTACGGTTATGGCTAGTAGTAGTAGTATTAGTAGTAGGCACTGAAGACAAATTTTCTGGCAGCTGGCCTGCGAGAAAATTCTTGTTCTTTTCTGTTTTTGGTTTTCGAATTTTCTGTAATATTACATAGGTGGTTCTGTTATCCGCCACAGAAAATTTCTGTAACTTCGAATGCTTTTTCTGTTTTCGGTAACAGACGGCTTCTGTGGTTTTACAGTTTTCCTGTTTCCAGTAACCGAATATTCTTAGATTCGCACAAAATTTTTCTGTTCGCAACAACATCCCACATTTCAAATTTACTGAAGCTTTTGCGCAGTTCTCCCGTTTCGAAACCACGTGTTATATGACATCGCAATATAGAACTGGAACTGAATATGCTATCAGCAGATACCGTTACTGCCAGTTTTTTTCTCTGATCTCGCACAAGTACAGGTTCTGGAGATACACAAAAGAGCAGCAAAGTGGCAGTTTCTACTAATAGAATATTCTGTTCCTGTTCTCTGTTGAAATGGCACCTAACTTGTTCTATTGGAAGCGGGAGAACTGCACAAAGGCTCCAGAAAATTTGAAAAGTGGTATGTCGTTGTGAAAAGCAATCCAGAAATGCAGTATTCTATCAGTGGAAGCACGTATATCTTTTTCTGAAAAATGCTATGAATCAGCACATTATGATCACGGACTGAAATACCAGTTTATTTACATACAATACAAAATTCAGAGCTCTTCAGAGGGCTTAATAATGAAGCAAATTTGGGGCTCCAGCTGTGCGGCTTGCATCGGTCCTCTAAGTCTTCGTAGCATTTTCTAGGTTGACAATACCAATCGTCCTAAAAAGAAAGAAAAGAAGGAAACAAGTTTAGCATCACTGAAACATCAAAACATGTTGAGACACATTCTCAAAATGGCATCCATTTGCTCCTCACGAAAACAAACATTTCTCCTACGCCCATAAATCCTAGAGCTATAGTATCATAATGTATATGTTGTGGGCAACATGCAAGTAAGAATATTGACGTAAGCTACAGTAAGTTGTAGTCACTTATTTGTGACTGCATGTAGACTTCATCTAGAAAAAATACTAATTATGCATAGAGCTATAATTACGCAGCGAAAAGTACGAAACACTGATGATGCCCAACACGAAATCCTGGTAACTAAAATCAAACTATTATCGTACTTTGCTGATAATGACAGGGGACGTCGTCAGTTCAATCTCACGCTCCTAAGGAATTCCGCCAGCAGTCAGTTATCGGACAACGCGAACCACTCGTAGGATTTCAATTCTCCATGACAGTACCGAGGAGGCGTAACCAAATCCGGTAAACCGTAACTACTCTGTACATCTGCTCAGTCATCATCATATAAAGACGTGACACGAGAGTTGTGTCGCGTGGCCCGAGCCGCTTCGAGGTCCGCTTGTCGACGCTTCCGCGCCGCTTCTGCTTCGCGGGCTCTCAGCTCGGGATCCGCTTGTCTTAACGCCCGCTTCGCTTCGGCCAGCATAAGGCCAACATAATGCCAGCATAAGGCCAGATCAGTGGACGCTCGTCGGCGGACAGCGAAAATATGGTGCCATGGCCTGCGCATGCGCCGCTTTCTCTTCGAAGAGATCATCGTTTCCTCATGAACGTCGGTTCTTGTGATTTTTCCCGGAAGTTGCCTCCCGTGTCTCATAGCTCGGAATCGCTCACATGGACCCCATGAAATGTGCTTGGCAGTTGTTGTAACACCCGATGAAGTTGATAGGCCTGACCAGCCACAGCTTCTAGTACTGACAAGCCGCTTGATTTACGGCTGCTTGATTTTGCCCCCTGTCTTTTCCTGTTCACGCTTTGTTCGCCGTTCACTATGTCACTCCGACATAACACTGCATCAGTGCAGGATTCCGATTAGTGTATTCACAAGCCATCTTTATGTAAGTCTAGTTTCGTAACGAATACATTAGGTTTTTATTTTTAAATTGAGGTTTCATGGAACATTTATCGTCGTATTGTAAGAACGTCTGCTTTAAGTGCAACATGCATGCAACCTGCTCAAAGCTGTGGTGCAAATGCTCATGCATTTGCGAATGAATGTTCCATGGCAAACAGCAACGCCTCCTTTTAACGGCGGAAGGTGGCGATGGCCGCAGTAGTGGCCGTCATTCAGTTTCGACCAAAGTGGAGGGAGGGTAGAATGAGGTTGCGAGAGAGAAATAAGAGGCATAAGAAAGTTCCTTGGCGAGGCGCGATTCGAACCTGGTCACCCACGGTCCGAAGGCTAGCATTATAACCTCTAAGCTATGCCCCCGAGCTTGCAGAACACCCATTTATGGGAACCACATACGACTGTGTTGTGTCGACTATTGCGGTAGAACTTGCTATGGACCACAGGCAGGAAAAAACATCGAGGAACTAGAAGAGGACGTTGGCCGGTGGCATATATCGCGCGCTAAGCACGGGTGGCGGAGAGAGAGAGTGCGCCAAAACAAAGGTGAGTGGAGCTAGGGAAAGCTTTGCAGCGACAGTACGAAGACAAAAAAAGAAAAAGTGAAGACGAGTCCGAGAGGTGCGAAGAAGCACCGATGAAGAGTGAGAACGGAATTGAGACTGCCGGTGAAGCGGGCAGTCCCGACAACTTGGGGAAGAGAAATAAATCTGTTCGAACACAGCAGTGACTTTGTGCTTTCTCTCACGTAAAAAAAACAGCACCTCCTCTGCTGCTTAACCAGCCTTTCCGATGTTAAGTCAATTAAAAACTGATTTCTCTTTCTACGTATGGCTTATTGCGTATGCGATACGTGTGTATGAGCTAGACGTGATTGAAATATCCGGCATGTAGCGATTCGACCTTTCTGTAGTAGTGTAACGATAGTAGTAGTAGTAGCAGTGGTTGTAGTAGGGCAGCGAAACTAGGTGTAGCGACAGGAAGCTTCCGTCGCATAACCCGATCTTTGCTATCGCTAGTACTAGCAGAGTGTAGTAGTAGCAGCAGCAGCGGCAGTAGAAGTGGTAGTAGCAGCAGTGGCAGTAGTAGTAGCAGCAGCTGTAGTGTAGCGAACCTTAGTGTAGCGATAGGAAGCTGCCGTCGCATAATCACGACTACGGTTATGGCTAGTAGTAGTAGTATTAGTAGTAGGTACTGAAAAAATTTTTCTGGCAGCTGGCCTGCCAGAAAATTCATGTTCTTTTCCGTTTTCGGTTTTCGAATTTTCTGTAATATTACATAGGTGGTCCTGTTATCCGCTGCAGAAAATTTCTGTAACTTCGAATGCTTTTTCTCTTTTCGGTAACAGACGGCTTCTGTGGTTTTACCGTTTTCCTGTTTCCAGTAACCGCATATTCTTAGATTCGCACAAAATTTTTCTGTTCGCAACAACATCCCACATTTCAAATTTACTGAAGCTTTTGCGCAGTTCTCCCGTTTCGAAACCACGTGTTATATGACATCGCAATATACAACTGGAACTGAATATTCTATCAGCAGATACCGTTACTGCCAGTTTTTTTCTCTGATCTCACACAAGTACAGGTTCTGGAAATACACAAAAGAGCAGCAAAGTGACAGTTTCTGCTAATAGAATATTCTGTTCCTGTTCTATGTTGAAATGTCACATAACTTGTTTTATTGGAAGCGGGAGAACTGCACAAAGGCTCCAAAAATTTGAAAAGTGGTATGTCGTTGTGAAAAGCAATCCAGAAATGCAGTATTCTATCAGTGGAAGCACGTATATCTTTTTCTGAAAAATGCTATGAATCAGCACATTATGATAACGGACTGAAATACCAGTTTATTTACATACAATACAAAATTCAGAGCTCCTTCAGAGGGCTTAATAATGAAGCAAATTTGGGGCTCCAGCTGTGCTGCTTGCATCGGTCCTCTAAGTTTTCGTAGCATTTTCTAGGTTGACTATACCAATCGTCCTAAAAAGAAAGAAAAGAAGGAAACAAGTTTAGCATCACTGAAACATCAAAACATGTTGAGACACATTCTCAAAATGGCATCCATTTGCTCCTCACGAAAACAAACATTTCTCCTACGCCCATAAATCCTAGAGCTATAGTAACATAATATATATGTTGTGGGCAACATGCAAGTAAAAATATTGACGTTAACTACAATAAAGGGTTGTAGTCACTTATTTGTGACTGCATGTAGGCTTCATCTAGAAAAAATACTAATTATGTTAGAGCTATAATTACGCAGCGAAAAGTACGAAACGCTGATGATGCCCAACACGAAATCCTGATAACTAAAATCAAACTATTATTGTACTTTGCTGATAATGACAGGGGACGTCGTCAGTTCAATCTCACGCTCCTAAGGAATTCCGCCAGCAGTCAGTTATCGGACAACGCGAACCACTCGTAGGATTTCAATTCTCCATGACAGTACCGAGGAGGCGTAACCAAATCCGGTAAACCGTAACTACTCTGTACATCTGCTCAGTGATCATCATATAAAGACGTGACACGAGAGTTGTGTCGCGTGGCCCGAGCCGCTTCGAGGTCCGCTTGTCGACGCTTCCGCGCCGCTTCTGCTTCGCGGGCTCTCAGCTCGGGATCCGCTTGTCTTAACGCCCGCTTCGCTTCGGCCAGCATAAGGCCAACATAATGCCAGCATAAGGCCAGATCAGTGGACGCTCGTCGGCGGACAGCGAAAATATGGTGCCATGGCCTGCGCATGCGCCGCTTTCTCTTCGAAGAGATCATCGTTTCCTCATGAATGTGGGTTCGTATTGTCTTGCTTCAAACGGCGCGCACTGTAGAAGTCCGGTGGCTATACAAGGGGACTGTGTGTATGCGGTCCCTGACATGCTCCTTGTGCACTAAGGCACGCTTAAGCTTGTAAGCGCTCACGCGTGCGCGTTTATTTCGCTTCGCGGCTTTTATGATTTGTTACGCTAGGCGGCAGTTACCTTTTCCACGAAACTTGTGTGATCGGTTAACATATCCACGGTGTGCGACTGCAGCTAGCACCATGAAAGCCAGAAACTCTTGCCGGATGCAGCCGCGAGCGCTTACAAGATAAGAAGATGCACGAGCCATGGAGGCATCCCGAAAGTCGGCGCTCATTTTTAGTCCCAACGTCATGTTCAAGGGAGTCAATTAATGCTAGCCTTTCAGCGAACGGTGGCGGTCAGCTTGCTAAGGGCACTGCGCACCTGTACAGGAGACCTGTATATTTGAGCCGGTGTGCTTCACCGACGAGCGACCACATTGCTGTCGTTCTGAATAGTTCTACATTACCCAGGGACACGTGAAAGTGCACTTGCCAAAGCTAAGCATCGTCAGGCGTCATTGAAAGCTGAGATTGAGAAGACACGTGCCTGCGAAAACTGCTGCCTCTACTTCACGAGGAAAGGGAACGACTACGCAGATGCCCAACGTTATCCCAAACAACTTCATCTTTATCAGCAACGAAAATGACTCGCGCGAAAACGCGTTTAGAAGGTTCCCATGATACGGTTTTTGACTAGCGTACAGTCGAGCGCGGTTTGAAGGATATCACAGGTGCGTCGACCAGGAACAACAACAGCGCCGTGGCCCCCAATCCTCATTCGAGGAAAGATAGCTATCAGGCTAGTTTCATCATTCTTTCTGCTGTTTCCTAAGTAGCGGTCACCCCTTTCCTTACGGCCAGTTAACCAGTCAATGCTTGATCGGAAGAAATGGAAAGAGAAAGTGGGCGAGTTCTTCGCACGCTTCATTGTTGCAGCATGGGACAGTTAACGAGGGAGAGAAGAGTGTAAAATCTTGAGTTTCACTCATCCGAAACGGGCTGCTCCGGTAGGCTAGGCTGGTCGGCACTCGCGCGATGACCCAGGCGATAACCTTCAAATCTCTCTCGGCTGTACTTCATCTTTGACCGAAGAACTGATAGCGCGACGTGCGCGTCCGTTCTTCTGCGTGCCGAGTGCTGAAACAATAGCGCTAACCTCCACGGGTGTTGAAGCGACTAAGTTGTCCAAAGAGAAAGATCCTGCAGACCAAAAGGCGGTGTCCAATATGCAGCGGGGTAGCCCGCGGTATTGACACAGACATCTGCGACATCGTGTACAAATGTACCCAATGTACGTTGTACAATGTACAGTGATAAATTTGTGAGGTTGAACGTCCCAAAACCAGCTCTGATTATGAGAGACGCCGTAGAGAAGGGCTCCAGAAATTTCGACCACCTGGGGTTCTTCAACGTGCACTGACATCGCACAGCACACGGGCCTCAACATTTCGCCTCCATTGAAATGCAGCCGCCGCGGCGGGGATTCGATCCCGCGACCCTCGGATCAGCATCCGAGTGCCATAACCACTAGACCACCGTGGCGTGGCAATGTACAGTGTACAAATGTACAATGTAGAGTGTACATTGGGCAGAAAAGTACCGGAAAGGTAGCACCAACCCGCCGTGGTAGCTTACCGGCCATTGGTGTTGGCCCGAGAATCTCGACGCCGCGGGATCGAATTCCGGCCACGGCGGCCGTGTTTCCGTTGGGGTGAAATGAAAGAAAACAGAAACACGTGTGCTTACATTTAAGTGGACGTTAAAAAAACTCCACAATGTCAAAAATTATCCCGAAGTCATCCTCTACGCGGCGTGCCTCATAATCACAGCAGGCACGTGGAACCCTACCAGTTATTATTAATAGGTGGTGTTGCAATTCCTACGCGCAAATTTTTTCTTCCATTTTCTCGTTTTTGTTCAGGCTTGACTGGCATTCGTTAAGCGCGATGTTGCTGTCAAGACCAAGGCGCTTTAACAAACTTCGTCGATGTTATTTCTATTGTACAGTAACTTTTGTTGTTTGGGATGGTTTAACTGGAATCGTAAAATGAGCTTACATAGAAGGATACGACGAAATAAGCAAACAAGATGCAGGCTGTGTCAGGATTCTCGAATACATCAAGGATGCATTCGAGCGATTGCGTGTTCTTGGTAAGAAATTTGCACCCCGTGTACACCATACGGATAGCAAAGCACCGGGCCCCGGTGTTTGGCGCTGGTTCCCCCAGAGGTTTCATTAAAGTCTTTCTGAATTATTGGTGACGTCTTTGTATTGCTTAAGGAGCTTGAGCACAGATTTGGCTGGCGTTCGTCACGGTGTTGATTTTAAATGCCACACCTTAAACTAGCATGATCACCTAAGTGTAGTAGGAGACTGAGGGCAAGATGATGGCGAGAGCTAATGGAGAAAGAATAGGTACAAGTCATATGTATTACGGGCAACAAAAGCAAACACCGCGCAGTGGACTTCGCGTATAGCCATTAGTGTAGTGGTGGGCAGAGGACAAGTGTGGGTCGAGCGCGAGGGCACAAGTACTCCCGCGCAAATGCACAGCTTTCCGCGAATACCTCCTATGCTGCGAGTTCAGACTGGGTGTAGACGGCTTGACTGCAAAAACCCTCGAAGAACAACCGTAAAATATACCGTAGTCAAACTTTAACGCTTGCACACTTGCATATTGGATGAGCGCTGCTTCCATGCCTGCTTTAGGCCACTGCGTCGCCTTGGCAACACGACGCAGTGTCCCGGCCGAGGAGCCATGAGACGCGCATTTGCCGAAGGCGATTTGAGGATGCCGAATTCAGCGACAGTTTGCCTTTTGGGCTGGCAACCATCGTCACTGACGCCATTCGCCACGTGACTTAGCTCAGTCTCTCCCCTCGGAGCGGTGCAGCAGGTTCGCGGAACGGGATGCAGCTGGTCCGCGACAATTTCCACGGCCTTGCTGACCTACCTGGTGAGTTGGCTTCGCTAAGCTTATGATAATCGTACTATCGAGTGGCTGTTTCACTGCCGTGTAATGCGCCGACGAAATCGGATGACGCTATGCAGCTCGATTATGAGATCAACTTTCCGGTTGAAATGGTGGTTCGATGGTGGATTGTTCAACAACGGGCTGTAAAAAGCGTCCATTGTTTAGGGCTGCTTGTTGTGGTACTTATCTGCACTGCATCAAGGAAGTCCTAGTAAACCAGGCGGAAGCTTGGTGAAAGTCGGTTGGCATAGAAAAGTGTTCGCGGCGACACACCTGATCATGTGCAAGCGAACGTGCTTTCCGCGACGCAACCGTCCACTCCGCAGCAAATTATGGGCACTGGAAGTGCTAAAATAGTGTCATAAATTGTTAGAAGCGAGCTATATGTGTCTGCTTGCGACTGTCCCATGTGCCGGATGCGAGTGCTTTCACGGAGGCGCAAAGTAGGAAATGCCCGTAGAACGGGAGCATTTGTCAGCGCTACTGCTGTCTGAAGCTTGATAGAAACGTGGCAGCGACCGCTAGTATCTTGTTGCGTGCATCATTGGCACTGATTCCTACAAAAAGTAGGCGGCTCCTGTGTGCACACACGTCCAGTTTTTGTTATCGTCGTTCTTCCGTGAAGTCGGTTTGTATCGTAGATCGCAAGTGCTTTCGAAAATAAAGAATAACTAGAACAAACGCCGTGCCATTCAAAGGCCAGAAACCGAGAAGTCTTGTCCTTGCGATTCTATCAGCATTTCTTGGGCGCTTGTTGTGGTGACTAGAGAAGCAGAAGAAACGCCCGGGCACTGTGCTTATGCACACGGCTGTATTCCGTGCATCGACAGTGCGACGCCCTTGATAATTAGAAAGTGGTCCTTGGCGTGCCCAAAATACGAGCTCTTGCTTGCTTAATTATTAACTTCCCAATCACATTTGAGAGCAGACCACCTTGTCATACCGCTGATGCCAATCAATCACTCGTGAAGTTCATGCGCCACAACGAGCTACAAATACAGGTCTGATTTGTATCATAGCCATACCAGTGTGGCTATGAATGAGCGAGCATATCTGAGGTTCGAAGATTTCCTCAGTGACCCGCATTTGCATTTGTGGTGATGATACTCGCTACGCATTGGCGATTTGCCCTCAATAAATTTGGTCCTTCAAGTCTCGGTTCACCTAACAGCAGTGCTGGAAGGCATAAGTCGACAGCGACTTTTTGAGTGCCGTGCCGCGTCTTTCCATTTAAATGCTATAGCTGCATCAATCAGTCAGCGGTCGTTTCGTTGGGCGTGAGCTTTCTTAGCACCCTTGGACGCTGTTATCACTCTAGGTTACTCAAATACATAGAAATCCACCTGAAGGGCAAGACTCGACATACTGAAAAAATATAAAAGCAACTGCACCGTTCTCATTAATTTCGGGCAGTTCAGAATTAGGATCGCCTTTTATTTGGCAGTGTTTTAATACAGTAACATGCGAACAATGATTCTTTTATTTGAAAGTTAATACGCCATATAGCCTTTGTTTTCACCGACCCACCGTAAGCGATGTAGCGATCGTATCTCATGCAGATACAGTACATAAGGGATTCGAGTACGGCACATCTTGGGTGCTGTCACGGCGAAGTAGTTATCGCGTCGTCGCACTTCAAAAAAGAATTAACAATTTTTTTTTGGTGAGCGAATCAGAACCGAAACGTGACCATATGGTCGACGATAATTACAGTGTAATTAAAACAAAAGCAGAGCTCATCGATCTTCCCGTTTAAAAAGACTGGTATGAATATTCCTTTATTAGAAAACAAAAACAAATAAAATATGCCTACGCATGCATATGTGGCTCTATTTTTTTTATCCCGACTAATTTAGAAAATAAACATCAGGTCAACCTTTCTGATCGATGGATCATATTGCGGTATCTCAAGGGCTAAACAGCAACAGGCGAAGCGCACAACTCGACCACCGATTTCGCACAGCGACTATTTTGTCGACTAAATGCGCTGTGCTTTATCTGCACACGAGGCACGCGCTTTCGCAAACACGCTCGTTATCACCAGACATTATCGGGCAGCCGTTTGATGTTAATATTGAAGGAAACTTGGAAGTCAACCGAGCAGTATCTGAAAACGCTGGATTACGTCTAAGTGTTATTTATAGGGGACAGCTAAAAATTCCTGGGTTTTTTCCTGCCTGAGCCACTTTGATTAAGTATATGAGACACGTTGTAGCGCAGGACTTCGGCAATTTCGACCACCTGGGAATGTTTAACCTTCAGTTAAATGTTAGTACACGGTCCACTGGCATTTCGCTACTTGGGGAAATGAGAGTGCTATGGGCGAAATCGAGCCCGCGCTTTTCGGTTGAGCAGCTAGTCACCGTAACTACTGCACGTCTGCCGTGGTGGCAGCTGTCCTTTAACTATATCATCAAGGAGTGTATTAACCCATTTTTATTGTTATTTATATTCGTGGAAATTTAAATATTGTGGACACATTTAAGGCTCGTGTCACGGTGAGCAAGTTGTTCTTGCCGATAAAAACAACTAATTCCGTTTCCATGCTTGTGAAATCTGAGCGAACACTGGAGCTGGGGCCAAGGTGTCAAGTTCGCCAGTACTGTCGTGTCGCACTACCATTATCACCGTCACCGTTAGATAGCAGTGGCTTAGGGGGATGACGTGGGTAGTGGGCAGACGACAATGGCGGGTCCGCTTTTCCTTTCTGCGCAACCCCTCACTGTCCTGTCTCTTTCCTTCGCTTCAAAATTATTCTCACGTAGTATCTATCTATCTATCTATCTATCTATCTATCTATCTATCTATCTATCTATCTATCTATCTATCTATCTATCTATCTATCTATCTATCTATCTTGCCCTACGTATACTCAACGTCATGCAGCAGTGTGTGTAGTGGGTCAAGGACAAGGGCGGGCCTTCTCATAGCTATAGCAAACTCTACTTCTTGGAACTCACGTTGCCTCCAGTAGCACCTCAAGCGTTCTTGTGCCAGTCCACGACAGGTACAGGCGAGGTGCTCCAGACTCCTGAGATCCTCGAGCACCTCCTCTGTAGCTGTGCTGGACTGGCACAAGAACGCTCCAGGGTCATCATAGCCAATTGGAGGCAGTGCCTTCCAGCCACCACACTACGCCACTTGCTCTTCCCATCCCGCCCCATTTACCAGCGCTCCAAAGCCTGGCGGAATTCCTGGACGAGGCAGGCATTGCAGCCTACCGCTGAGCATGAGAACCCTTCCCGCCCCTCCCTTTGCCGCCGGCTGACTTCTGCCGCGCTGAACGAGCCACGCCATCCCCTCTAACCTTCCTATTCTCGCTTTCTCCTCCATCATCCCATCCCCAAGGCGCTGCGCCGTGCTCCCAATTAGGGCTGCTGAAATGAGCGTCTCGTTCCTACCTCTAATCACAACCAACACGTGTGAAACTCCCGTCGGCTTGCATACGTCGCAAGACCGTACGCTAGCTTAGACAGCCGTGCGGTGCTAAAAGAATACAAAAAGTTCTAAGCCACTTACACTGCAGGGAATTCTGTACGAAGTGGAGAGCAGTGTTTCGCCTATGTCTTGTGTTTTTATTGCGTTTGTCGTCGAGATTTTAGAAGTATCTTTGCTTAATTTGACCTCATTATGTAATTTACCCTTGATGTGTCTCGGTATTTGATTATTCTAATCTGGATCCATTTAGTTTGTGTTAGCTCACTGTTGATCGGCTTTATGGGAATTCATTGTGGTATGCAGACATGTGTTGCTGTGGCGCAGTGATTTAATTCTGTTTGTCTTTTGTTTATCCTTGGCGTTTTCGAGTTATTTTGGATTACTTTGATCTCATTGGGCTATAAATTAGCTTGCTTTCTATTACTATACCAATCTGGTTTGTTTTAACCATTGTTAATTTCGATCCCTTTTAGCAGTTCTGGGTCAGTTATTAACGTGTCCTGGCCCTATTTACGCCTGCCCTTTTCTGAGAGCGACCATGACCTGAGTGGACGCCGACAGCCAGAATCCTCAAAGTGCTCCGTATTTACAAAAGAACTAAAGTCAGTTCCACGCCTGCGCAATCAGAGTAAACAAAAAGGGCTAGGGCAGTGGTGTCAGTAATTAGCGCTAGTATTATCGTTATCACTGTCATGTATCAGTGGGCTTCCGGCCAGGGTTAGGTAGGGGGCTAGGGCAAGTGCAGATATGCTTTCACCTACTGCACAACCTTTAGACTTCTGTTTGTATGCCTTTCTTTGATTTTTTCATTGATTTATTGCTTTGTCTCTTTCTACAATGCACTTCACGTAAATACTATGATCCAGCTCTGGACTGAGTGCAACAGCATGGCAGGTTGGTCCGGGTCAAGGGCAAGAAGGGTGTCTGTTCCCCTTCATTGGGACAGCGGTCATCGGGGACAGTAGATATGGCGGGCCTCTAAAGAACTCCGTTGTTGAAAACGAACAAGAAACAGTGCAGTAACTTTAGACAGCTTGAATCAGGCGAGCGGAAAGAAGTGTTTTTTCTAGCTTCCAGGTAATTACAAATGCCTATGCGATATAAATATTAGTGATGCGACGATATTCCTTCAGCTCTTGAAAGAATGAAGTGCTTTCTCGCCCGTGCTGTGCCGTCGGTGAGACTTATACGCACCACATTTATGGTTACACTTTGAAGAGAGAGCATTTTCGTTGGGCGTGACTGTTCAGTGCATGCTGCACACTGTTTCGGCAATGACTGCAACTGTGCTTTCTGTTCGTAAATTTACGCAGTCAGGCACAGAGCATGGTCCTCAAGTAATCGTTCAAGCACGCGTCGCCTTTGTCCAGTCTCCACACGGCATTCTTCGTGCGAACCAGCGGGGACTGCGAGGTCAAGTGCAGGTGCGTAGTTTCGTCATCTTTCGTGGCCTCGTTGCCAGATGCATAGAAGGAGCATTGCGCACGGACTATGCCAGTTGTAGAGCAGGGCGTCGATTCGGCCACGTAGCCTCCTGTGGTTGTGGTTACTTAAGCGAAAGTGGGCAACCGCAAATTCAGGTCTCTCCTGGAGGCGGGATTGTGCCATGGAAGTGTATCAAAATAGACGCACGAATGACATTCCGTGATGCAGATAAAGGGAAGCGGGAGAGATTTAAATAAAGTAACGGCAAGGAGACTGACCAGGCCTGCTGCCCTCCGCTGGGGGATGATGCTAATTCATGAGGGAATTTTATTAAAAGAAAAAGTTGGCACGCCGAGGCCTCAGAACTAAGTAAACATGGCGGAGGTTGACGTCAGTGACGTTTACCAATTCCGAATCAGCATTGCAGAATAGTTTTCAACCAAGTATGGTTTAGCGGTTTCGAAGGAGCAAAAAAACAAACAAACGTTTCACAAAGATTTTCTTGTTTTTGTTTTCACGACATTCACAACTGCAGTGGATAGATCGCATGTTTGAAGATACAGATATGCCTTTCAGGGCCTTCGTGTACCGCGCGGATAATTTTCCTCTCTGTCCGTTCTCTCATCCCTGCCGCACGGGATCCATTGACGTCGCAATTTGCAAGTTCCTGTAAACTATGTAGACAGCGACTAAATTTTTTGCAATGTTCTGTTTCAATGTTCATCTTGAGAATGATCACGATTTCTGCGCAGTGTGGCCGTGACCGTTAGGGAACGCAGGGCTGTAATGGCGCACGTAGTCTCTGTCATCCCTAGAACGCCAATGATACGCAGCGTTGTTTCGATGAATCGGCAGTTGCGTTCTCCTTAGGGAATTAATAAAGGGCGTTATCTCTAATGCGGACTACCTCACATTCGCTGGTAAATTTTTCCTTCAAGTTAGGTCCTGTTTACAGCGCATTTGTTCAAGGCCCGAGGCTTTGCCGCGCGCCCGATGTAGTGCTTGTCACGGTGGAAGGAAACGCAGATTCGTTCTTGCCCTCAGCCAATAAATACGCTGTGCTGATTATGGAATGTTTTGCGGTGCGCGACGATACGTAGAAAAGGCTTGTGGGTCAAATCCCCGCAGCCGCGACTAAGTTTCTACATTACGAAATGACGGACAGAAAGAAAGGATGCACCCTTGATCTGGATCCACTACTTACTGCCGCATTCGACCGTTTATTGCCGTCAGCCAAGTGCTGCATGATGGTGATTATGTGAAGGCCAACTTGCGATGATGTGTAGGAATAGCCTAGCTAGAACTTGTGGGTTGGATGCCCGGAGTAGCGTAGACAACGTTTGACAGCCTTGCTTGCCACTTGACCACTAGCGATAATAGAAGCGACTCGCTGCCCCATCGCATTTCATGGCTTCGGTTTTTTCGGCGCACCAAACAAACTGACGACGCATAGTTAGAACAGAAGAAAGTTCCGCCAACGGCATGAATACATCCTGAAACTGAGGAGTGGCAACGACGGAGAAATTCGCACTGCTGGGCTTGCGAAGATGTGTATTCGTGCCCATTTAATTTACCGCACCATTGAACGCCTTCATTTAATGTTGTCTATCATAATAATCTATCACAATAATTATTATCGGGTTAAGCAGACGACATCGTTTTTTGCAGCCGTTGTAGTGAGCGCGCCTCAGCGCCAGTGGAGGTGTGGAAAAGCAATGAAATCGGAAATATGAAAGGGGAGTTAAAAAGGAAGGGGACGCTACGAGTCTGCAAATGACGACATTTCCATGTTTACTCAGTTAACTCCTCCTCTCATTTATATACAACAAAAATCCATGTTAATTTATTAATGAACCAGGAAGGCTTAGGCCTCGTGAACAGTGTCAAGTTCTGTCAATCATACATGTCATACCGGCACGTCTTGAGTTTGTGATACACATTTTCGTGCAGAGCAACGTGATGAATCATCCACCATCGCATCATGCCGCGACTTGCGTGATACGAACACTCAATTAGCATCACACCATGCCATTTATGACAGGATAGCATAAAGCAAACACTATTACATAGGTTGGCATAGACATCCACAGCATGCTTTCGGTTCTCCATCAAATCTTTAGTACTTGACTGGGAAGTGATCCACGATGCCATGTATGCTCAGCTGTGGAAGAGTGGTAAGCTGTGGCGCGTTGACACGCATCAATTAACGTACGTGACGTAGGTGAAACACAGATACCGTTAAGAGGACGCGGACTATCGCTGTCGTTCAGGATGACGACACCCTTGGAGAGAATGTAGTAGTGTCTCCTGCGGCATATTGAACAGTGTGTTTATCAGAGGCTCTATTGACTCAGGACAAACGTGCTCTACTATAGGAGAGCTGTTGAAGCTGTCCCTGCTATGAGACATGACCTACAAAATTCATGTAGTTGAGATTTGACACAAGGCAACTATGGCTTACGACGTTAGGACCAACGTTACTAGACTATCTTCAGTTGCGAAACTCGGCGGTGTTGCGCGGAACCACCACCCTCCCACGCATTCGCCGCGCTGCAGTCGCAACCAGCTTCATCTCCTTGCATGGCGACTACGCGGACGGGTCGTTGCAGCGCTGGTGTTTTCTGTGATTACTTGTTGACGGTGGGTTTTAGCAACATCAGCGAAACTGCTGCCGTTACCGAGCTTATCAGCAGACAAGACCAGCATGTTGCGTTCAGGGCTGTACAAGCGACTACCTTAGCGATATCGGCAGTTCTGCGCGGGGCATCTTGTAGATCTTGTAGGCTCCCAGCAGTGCGACACTTCGCTCGACGTGGGAGAGAACGACTTTTCGTGGCGAGCGGGTGGAATCGGTGCATGTATCGTTAGGTTCTATTTAGTGACACCCAGAATAAAAGGTTGCCGGACAAGCAGAGAGCCGGGTCACTCTGCATCGTCGACTCGAGCAGGTGGACAGAGTCGCTCAGCCGGCCCAGGTAGAGAAGGCAGACAGCCATGTTGTTGGTGAACAGGGGATTCTTTGGCTGCAGCTTGCTGGCTTCATCATAGAAGTGATACGCCTCTGCGTAGTTGTTCAGAGCCAGAGCCATCGTACCTTTGTTGATGCAGATTTCGTGCCCTTCCTCCAGTGTCATACTGTGATAGAGGGCCTCGGCTTTGTGGAAGTGGCTCTGGGCTGTTTCCACACAAGCTGGAGGTATATCCTTCGAATAGCCGAATGCAGTTGTGCTTTACGTCCACTGTTCTTTTCTACAAGATCTACGCCACTTTGATAGTTATCACATAGTCCTTCTGGTTGAGAACGCAGTGGAGGATGGCAAAGTAGACTCGGCACTCGCGGTCTTCCCCAGCTTCATGGAGGCTTGTCTCAACTGTTAGCTCATATCTAAGAGGCTGCCACCTACAGATATGCCGTTTGTCAGGTGTCCAAGAATCCTGTGCGCAATACTGAGGGAAATGTAGAGGGAATTGAGGACCGTGCAGTGGTTACCCTGGAACCTTTCCTGACGGTTGCTTGTATTTCTTTCACGTACTGGTTGCGTATGTCTGCGACCCTACTTCTCTTTATGAGCTTAGACAGCTCGGTGAACTCTATTTTATCTCTCGAAATGGTTATTTGATCTCTTGGTGTTATTTAAAGAAGTTTTGAATAGTTTGCGAGAGCTTGTTTACATCATTTCTCAGGGCTTTGCCTCCGTCTTCGATTCTTGCTTTGGAGATCAGCCTAGTAACGTTGTTGTTCATCTTCTCTACGTCCTAATTTTCTCGTTCTCTTAGAGCCTCACCCATCCTCTTCAGTGCAATCCTCAATTCTTACATTTTTGTCTTCACAAGACCGAGCTTCGCCTGTTTCCGTGATTAACCTTATTTTTGATCTCTCCAGATTGAGAGTCATCATCGCCCTTACTAGCCTGTGATCACTATTTTCCTTATCATGCTAACAACTTCAGTGTCATGTACGGACTATATCTGCACCACTGCACGCTATTAAATCTATTTGATTTTTTTTGTCGGTTAAGGCTTTTTCATGTCCACTTCGTCTTCCAATGTTTTCTAAAGAAAGTACTCATTGCATGGAGTTGATTTCTTTCTACATCTCACCTCATTCCTATCGGCTATACCGTAGTTTTCGACTGTCTGTACTCCTTTTTGTTTCCTTCTTACTTTCGCATTTTACTGGGTGCGTACGTCGTTAACCTGATTCCACATCCTCATAAAAGCGTTCTACACTCTCGTAGTCATGGCATGTCGTTCAAGGGTACTGTATTATTTTTAATTTCTGTCTCCCGTTTAGTTTTATCAGGACACCGGCTATCCTTTCATTAATGCTTTAATGTCACTGGCGAGATCGATGTGGACAAAGAATGCCACACCTTATTGACGCTTCTCTGGCATTCCTCTGGAGTGCATTGCATGCTTATTATTAAAAAATAAGTATACTTCTTGTTGACTAGGCTCGCTAAGGCCCAATTAAAACCTTGTTGCTTCATTTGAAAGACTTCGCGTTTTTAAGAGATGACATCTTTGATTTCCAATAGCCGCCTGTCCGCATCCAGAAGCTTTTTTTAGCTTTCTGTGTTCATACCAGCCTGGTTGCATCCGTGGCTAGAAGCTGTGGTGTTGCTGCTGTCGTTGGTCCATTCTTTCGTTCGTTGGATGATATAGGTGATGGTGGCAGAGGTGTTGCAACAGGAAGGCCTATTGCTGTTCTGGTGCGCAGCTACGTTAATGAGATGAGGCATGGTAGTGTTCAGAGCCCGTATGTATCACTTGCCCAAACTCGTCTTTCGTGTGGGGTTCTTTCAAAGGTGGTACAGTGCAAGGATAAGGCCGCGGAGAGCATAATACGCGAACGAACACGACAAAAATAGTAGTGTAGATGACAGAAAGAGAACTTAGAAAAAAATTACTGCATATCCACGAAGTGAATGCTGATGATGATGGGGCGAAGCACAACGCATCGAGCATTGACATGACTATTCAGCGATTATGATGTTTATTGTTGTTGTCGATAAAGTCTTGAATTCCTGTTGCCCTTTGGTATAACCGCTCGGTGGTCGGTGAAGGCGTAGTCGAGGGGTTCTTCGTCAAGGAGTTGTAGAGGAGAGTTGGCAGACTAGATCAAAGCACTACCCCCTGTTGGTTGCGGCGTGCATCACATTCCTCCTGGGAGACTGCGCTGACCAGCTCAACGCTGCAGGAGCAGCGTCGGCTGATCCAGCGAGCACGTGGAGTGGCGCGAGCCAATGGGGCCCTGAACTAAGGGCTCCACCCTACGAGGAAGATCCCTCATTCCGTTTCAAATAGATGTTTACTCTCTCTCTCCTCTGGGAAACAATTTTCAGGGTATATATGTATTGCCGCATTTCAAGTTCAGTCAGCTCCCGCCCTTCGATTCGCCAGGTTGCCGCTTATGCATTCCACAACTTGATAATGATCGATGGTCGTGGTTGGGTTAAGGAAAGGACGCTAATTTCTGCAGCCCATATAGAGAGCAAGGCTAAGCGTCCATGGTGGTAGGGGGAAAGGGAGTGAAAGAGATAGAGAGGAGAGAAAAGCCGCAGTGGAGGGCACCGGAAATTTTGGCCACCTGGGGTTCTTGAACAGTACACGCGCCTCTGGCATTTTCGCCTCCATCGAAAATGCGACCGCGGCGTCCAAGATCGAACCCGCGTTTTTTTTTTTTTGGGGGTGGCAGCCGAGTACCATAACTATACAACCGCGGCACAGCATTCATCGCAGAAAGAGCATTTCAATAGAGCGCCGTTCGCTCTCTCTCACGACAGCAGGAGACACTGTCTGGGTGCACCGTTTCCAGGATCGGCCCACATCTGCGCTTCGACTGTAGACTACGGCGGACGGATGGACACTGTGAGGTCTTAAGGGGCTTCGCCCCTAAAGGGATTGAAATAATGAAAGAAATAAAAATAGAAAATTTGGTCATGTCACCTAAGTGTGTACGAAAAAATCCCCTCTACCGGCTTTCGGGAATTGTGATGCGACAGGTTCCAAAATGACCGCGATGCAGATGTTTCTCAAGGAAGATATAGCTGACTATTTCGGTCACGTTACGGCTGTCCCTGACACTGTTCATCGAGGCATCTCGCGCGGTCTTTAGACTCACTGTTCCTCGCGTGCTTTTTTTTTCTTTTTATCCCCTTAACGCCATCAGTTGCTGGGGAGGGGGGATTGCACAGCTAGGAGTTTGGTAGTTTAGCGTCGCACTCCTCGAGTAACTTATCAGTGAGTGCGCAAAGCACGGACGACTGCGCCGCCTCGGAGCCGCCTTCGCTGTTGGTTTCCTCTATCACCCCGCATGCCGTCACCGGCCGCTCCTCAGCAGTATCATGAAAACTCACGGCTTCTGTCCCTTTAACCAAGGACCGCTAATCGGACAGAGCGTCGATTTTTACCCTCTGCTTTAGAAGTTGTGCGTAATCCTTAGGTGTGATCGTTGTGTCGGTCCCTTCGTGTAGCTTATGCGTGAGTGCGCAAAGCACTGCCGACTGAACCGCATAGAGCCCTCACTGTTGTTCTGCGTTATCACCACGCACGCAGTCATCTGTTGATCCTCGCGTGTCTCATCTGACAGCTCAGCCACTGCTTCGGTCTCGTTAACCATGGACCGCTCATCGGACACCAGGTCGATTTTTACCCTTTCCTGTAGATGTGCGTAATCGTTAGGTGTGATCAGTGCATCGATCCCCACGAGTAGCTTACCCGTGATCGCTCTAAGCACGGCTGAGTGAACCGCCTCGGAGCCCTCGTTGTTCTTATCCGTTTATTACAAACAGTTATCTGTTGCTCCTCCTGTGTTTCATCTGGCAGCTCAACTTTTGCTTCTGTCTCTTTAACCATGGATCGTTCATCTCACATCCCGTGGATTGTTACCCTTGCCTCTAGAAGTTGTGCGTAGTCCTTGGTTCTGAACCGCCTCGGAGCCCTCGTTGTTCTTCTCCATTGATTACAACGCACGCAGTCATCTGTTGCTCCTCGTGTGTTTCATCTGGGAGCTCAACTTTTCGTTCTGCATCTTTAACTATGGATAGTACATTTGACATGCCGTGGATTGTTACCCTTGCCTCCAGAAGCTCTGCATAGTCGTTAGGTGTGATCAGTGCATCGGTCCCCACGAGTACCTTGTCCGCGAGTGCTCTAAGCACGGCTGAGTGAACCGCCTCGGAGCCCTGGCTTCTCTCCGTTTATTACAACGGACGCAGTCATCTGTTGCTCCTCGTGTGTTTCATCTGGCAGCTCAACTTCTGATTCTGTCTCTAACCATAGATCCTTCATCTGACATCCCGTGGATTGTTACCTTTGCCTCTAGAGGTTGTGCGTAGTGGTTAGGTGTAATCAGTACATCAGTTCCCATGAGTACCTTATCCGTGAGTGCTCTAAGCATGGCAGAGTAAACCGCCTCGGAGCGTCCGTTGTTCTTCTCTGTTTATTACAACGGACGCAGGTTTGTTGCTCCTCGTGTGTGTCATCTGGAAGCTCAGCTTTTGCTTCTGCCTCTTTAACCATGGATGGTTCATATGACATCCTGTGGATTGTCACCTTTGCCTCTAGAAGTTGTGCGTAATCGTTAGGTCTGGTCAGTGCCTCAGTCCCTCGAGCAGGTTATCCTTGAGTGCGCGAGGTATGGCCGACTTCACCGCCTCGGAGCCCTCACCGTTCTCTGTTATCACCACTCATGCGCTCGCCCCATGTTCCTCGCGTGTATCACTTGAGAGGTCAACTACTGCTTCGGGCTCTTTAACCATGGAACGCTCATGGGACACCCCGTCGATAGCCACCACTTCCCATCTAAAAGTCTGGCGTAATGATTAGGTGTGCTCATTGCGTCAGTTCCCTCGAGTAGATTATCCGCGAGTGCGCTAAGCACGGCTGACGGAACCTCCTGGGAGCCTTTTCTGTTGTTCTCCGTTATCTCCACGCACGCAGCTACCTGTTGCTCGTCGCGTGTCTCATTTGAGAGGTCAGCTACTGCTTCTGTCTCTTTAACCATGGATCGTTCATCTGACAACACGTTTTTACCCTTTCCCCTTGAAGTTGTGCGTTATCGTTGGGCGTGATGAATGTGTCGATCCACTTATTGTGCTCGGCTACCACCCTAAATGCGTGTCTTCGATCCCGGCTACGGCGGTCGCATTTTCGATGGAGGCGAAAATGCCAGACGCCCATGTACTGTGCGTTATCAGTGCATGCTAATGGTCAAAATTACCGGAGCCCTCCACTACGGCCTTTCTGTCCTTTCTATCTATTTCACACCATTTCCCCCACCCCTGCGTACGCTTAGAAGAGCTACCTACATGGGCTGCAGGAACTAGCGTCCTTTACTAACCGAACCACAATCATCATCATCATCATCCCCTCCAGTAGCTTCTCCGTGAGCGCGCAAAGCACGGCCGATTGAACCAGCTCGACGCCCTCGCAGTTGTCCTCCGTCTATTTTTACGCCTTGTAGAAATTCTGCGTAATCGTTAAATGCCTCGGTTTCCTCGTATAGCTTTATTCGAGAGTGCACAAAGCACTGCGGACTGCACCGCCTAGTTGCCCTCGCTGTCTTTCGCTGTTATCAACACATACGCAGTCTGCTGTTGCTCCTCGCGTGTGTAATATCACTGCTGCTAAGCTACTGAGTGAGAGAGAGAAACTTTATTGATCAATGGTCCTGAAGCTCGACCTTCCTAGGCCAAGGTGGGCTGTGTCCACGTTGACAACGTCAGGCCAAGCTGGGTGGCTTCATCGCGGATCTTCTGGACTGCCCGTAGTCAATCCTTTTGTAACTTGCTCCATCGGAGTCTAGTCCCGGTTTCCCATTCTTCATCAGGGTTGGTGCGAGTCGCTGGGCACCCTTCCAGCATGTGTCTGATACCAGTGATGTCGTTACATGTACTGCATTTTACTTCTAGTTCTAATGCTGGGTGAATTTTGTTCATAATATATGGTGTCTGATACGTCTCCGTTTGAAGTAGTCTCATTGTAACTGCCTGAGCCCTCTTCAGCTTTGGGTGTGGCAATGGGAAGTGCCTACGCTCTATAAAATAATGTTTAGTGATATCCTTACGTGTTGAGAAAGAATCTCTTCTCTTCACATAATGGTCGTGGTTTCTGACTCGGCTTTGACCGGCATGCCAAGCAAGTCCTCGTGCCAGGTCGTTTGTGACCTCGTTGAGGTTCACAGGAGTCTCATGCGCCTGCCCTATATGCGGAGGAAACCATCGAATTTCAGTTTCTGGAACGTTTTCTTTGCCTATAAGTTTAGAGACACTCCCGGATACATATCCTTTCGCAAAATATTTCATTGCAATTTTTGGAATCGCAATAAATACACGACCATTTTCTACCTCTGATAGCTAGAGCTATCGCAGCCTGCTGTGCTACCAAGGATTCATTATTGTGGATGGTCACAGCGGCCCGTATGACCCCTTGGTGATCTACTACAACGTCTGTGTAAGCCTCTTTGCTCCTGACCGAGGCCACACCAACAAGAGCGACCTGCGGTCCCATCTTTCCAGTTTCTTTCAATATTGCTTGTGCCTTCGCTTTCCTCCTGTTGGTATTGTGTTCCAGGGTGCATGTTCCTCGCGAGAGGAGTGGTTTTGATCGCTTCTCTCAGCTCAGTACTCAGTTCTACTTCAGCCTCCCTTGGGCCGCATGACCTGTTAGTATCCATCCCTATTGCTTTAAGTATGGTCCTCCCCGTACGCGTCTTTGTTAGCCTTTCAAGTTGTGCCATCTGTTCTGTTTTCGCTATCTCCTGGAAGGTGTATGTACCCCTAGCTCTATAATTTTTCGTTTGATGTGCTCGTGGGCACACCAAAGGTAGTCTATCAATTTTCTGCTCATTATATTGAGCTTATTTCGCTCTGCGACCATCCATTTAAAGAAGGCAGCTATATATCTGAAGTGACAGAGGGCGAACGCCTGAACTAGTCTCAGTGCACTGCCTTCTCGCCGTCCTCTGTGTGATTTTTTCTATTCTCCTTAGTAGCCTGATGACTTGGTCTACTTTATTCGGGATATTCTGTATAGTAGTGAGGTTGCTACCACCCGCTTCGATGTTATAGCCTGATACTCTAATCTTATCCGCTTGTTTTATTTCAGATCCATCATGACATTTTAAAGAGATTTAAGCTCTTTTCCGGGGTTATATATCCGTTAGGTCTCCCGCCCCTGCCCCTTCGCTTCAGTATTAATATTTCCAATTTTTTGGCCGAACACTTCAGCACCTTTTTGCGTAATGTGTTCTCCAGAGCTTAAACACTCTCCTGAAGTCTGGTCTCCCTTTCTTCTGAATTTCCATTTGCGATTCATATGGTTACATCATCTGAATATATCGGAAAGCATATGGCTTCAATTTGCTCCAGTTCTTTTGCCACCCTGGTCATAACCAGTTTAATTAAACAACATGGGTAATAGTACTGCACATTGTAGGGTTCCTCTGCAGCCCAGGGTATTTTCTTTTGAGTTTAGTTCTCCCAATGTAAGAGTTGCCTGTCTACTATTGAGAGACGACTTGCAATGACACTGAAAAGCCTGGTCGTTAGACCCAGCTCAGAAAGGACCTCCAGAATGGATTTATGTGCTACTAGGCTTTCTCCATACCTATTCCGAGAATTGTTCTCGTATGTATCGGGCTGACCTGTACATTCTGCTGCTTGAACAGGGGCATAAAATCTTCGGTCGATAACCCGGGCCGAAAGATGATCATGTTATAAGGAAGGATGTCTTTCTGCTCAATATACCTCGTCAGCTTATTGAGAATGACATGTTCTATTGCCTTTCCTAAGCATGATGTAAGTGAATTGTCCAGACCTAGCGGTTTCCCTTTTTGGTACAAGGACAGTGGTAGCCTTCTTCCATTTTTCCGGGTATTGCCCTTTTCGCCAGATTTTATTAAATTGATGTTACGAATGTGATGGACGCATCGTGAAATTTTCATGGAAGTTTGTTCGTAACGCACTCGAGTCCGGCTGCAGCTCTACTGTAAATATTGCGTAAGGCCGCTCCTATTTCGCCCTCTGTAAATTCGCTATCCATTTCCTCGCAGGGTTCCCCCGCACACTCTATATTCTCATCCCCATTGTTGGACTGCACTAGCAGTAGATATTTCTCCACAAGTTGAGTCATGATCTCCTCCTGAGCTTCGTCTTGGCTCACTTGATGTACTAGCTTGCCAATCGTCGCAAGTTTACCCGATTTGGTGTCGCCGTCGCTCAATAGGTGCCTAAGAAGGTTCCAAATACCTCCATGTTTGACTTTACCGTCTGTCATATTACAGGCCTCATCCCACTGCTGCTTCGCGAGCGTTTTTGATTGTCCTTCAATTTGCGTGTACAGCTGCGCGATCCTTTTCCTGGGTCTTCGGTTAAGCCTTTGTGTTTTCGATATTTGTAGGATGAATTGATTGGCTTCAGTCAGATGCGCTAGTCTACTATCCATGCCTTCTATTTCCTCGTTGGTCTTAATTTCTGTTGTAGCCTCCCCGAAGTCCTCCCGATTTGGGTAACCCGGGTGTGGTGGTTCTTTTTCGGCTCTCAGACACCGACAGCACAAAAACACTCATCGACAGCGCGAGACAGTACATACACACACTTTCAATGGCCAAACAATACAACACAAACAACACACTCTTACCCCTGCGCGAGAGCGAGTAATCGGCGCGTCCTGTCCACGTGAAGTCAGAGGTCCGTCGGCACCACTCACAGAACCGCGGTTCCTAAAGGCGGCACACGCTGACAACCGGAGGGCACGAAGAGCCGCGCGCTCGCGCACGAGCAGATCCTCAGCTTCTCGCTCACAGGAGCGCGTCGGAATTCGTTGCGCCCGACGTAGCACAAACGCCACGCCCTCAGCAAACAATGGTGCCAGACGCCAATATACGCGGCACCGTGGTCACGTTCTCAGCAGGCGGTTGTGCCGGACTGGAACGTGCGCGGCACCATGACTACGCCCTCAGCAGATGGTTCTGCCGGACCCGAACCGACCCAGTACCATGGCCACGAGTCGGTAGCTGGTAGGTCTCGGCCACACTACAGTTCCAGCTGCTCGCCCTGGCCCGCTCGCACGTCCACCACGGTGCAGCCAGCAAGGCCCGGTCCAGAACACCCATTAGCCACATGGGAACGCCCCCAGCTCGTCCCAGCTAGTCTGCTGGCACCGGCTCGGTGCGTCTGCTCTCCTGGGTCGAACGTGCCGCTTCAGACGCTGACAACGCTCCATCAGCCGTCGGCGTTCTGGAAGCGACGCGCTTCACGTCCCCCGTGCCAAAGCGCGCGCTCTTCGTCGTCTTCGTCCCTCCCTTTTCCGTCAAAACAGGCTCTTACTACACCAGGTGTGGAATGATCAAATTCTACCCTCTTGCTGTAATCTTTCTAAAGAGATCCCAGTCTGGGCACCGGAAGGTTCTGACCTCATCCTTCGGCGTGCCTATACCTATGTGTAAGATATAGTGATCACTGCACAAATGAGTGCCCGAGTTCTACCATGCAGCGTTTGCTGCGTTGTTAACAAAAGTAAGGCGAGGCAGGGTTTCCCTGCAAGTGGATGTAACACAGAGTATGAGGAAAGCCGTATCAGTCATCAGGAATAACGCCAGGTGTGTGGCCAGATCCCATAGACATTCTCCTTTCTTTGTATTCCAAGTGTAACCCCACGTCTGATATGGTGCAATAAAGTCTCCTCCTATTATAAGTAGAGGATTCTCAGCTGTTGTGAGCGTTTTGTTAAAAAGAGACCTAGTGCTCTGTCTGGTGTCTTTCGGACTGGTATGAACATTAAGGCACAGGATTCTTTAGCCTTCCCTTGTGCCTTTTAAGTAAAACCCCAAGCAGGGTATGCTCTATCTGACTCGTCCTTAAACGTATTTCATGTTTTATGAATGGTAGGTTTTAGGGGCGAAGCTCCTTAGAGTCGAGGCATGTCCGTTGTCGCGTCGTAGCCACACGCGTGCTCGCTATCGGCGCGTGCCTTTCGGCGCGCGATCTCTCTCTCTCTCTTCCATCTGCTGTCGTGAGAGAGAGCGAACGGCGCGCGTTGGCCATTTAGGAGCTCTTTCTTAGATGAACGCTTTATCAGCTCGCCCGCGAGACACAAGACAACGCTGACGCAGGCAGGGTCTGCTAGCGAGTTGCTTGATTGAAAAAAAAAAAAAAAACAAGTTCACAGCATATCCACGGAGTGAATGATGATGAGTGGGCGAAGTTCCGGAGGTTCATCGTATATCGTGCCGAGTTCCGGATTAATTTAGTTAACGCGCACGCTACGAATCGTTATGGTTCAACTACGCACAAGTGAAATCTCCCACCGGCACTTTATATATATATATATATATATATATATATATATATATATATATATATATATATATATATATATATATATATATATATATATATATATATATATATATATATATATATATATATATATATATATATATATATATATATATATATATATATATATATATATATATATATATATATATATATATATATATATATATATATATATATATATATATATATATATATATATATATATATATATATATATATATATATATATATATATATATATATATATATATATATATATATATATATGGGTGGCCGGTGAACGGTTCTCCAGCGCGAGCAGGCGGTATTTTTCAATCAAGAAACTCGCTAGAAGACGCTGCCTGCGTCAAGCTTGTCTCTCGCGGGTGAGGGCGCGTTCTCCTTCTTTGTGAGCTGGTAGCGCGTTCATTGAAAGATCGTTTCCATAGTCAACGCGCGCCTTTCGCTCTCTCGGTCTCTCTCTCACAAGACAGCAGATAGAAGAGTGAGAGAGCTCGCGCGCCGGGAGGCACCCGCCGAGGGAGCGCCTACCACAACCACACGCGCCCTCCTAGTAGGTGTACTGGTTACGGTACTCGGCTGCCACCCAAAATACGCGGGTTCGATCCCGGCCGCGGCGGTCGCATTTTCGATGGAGGCGAAAATGCCAGAGGCCCGTGTACTGTGCGTTGTCAGTGCACGTTAAAGAACCCCAGGTGGTCTAAATTTCCGGAGCCCTCAACTACGGCCTTTCTCTCCTCTCTATCCCTTTCATTCCCTTTCCCCCACCCCCACGGACGCTAAGCCGTGCTCCCTACATGGGCTGCATAAATTAGCGTCCTTTCCGAACCGAACCATAATCATCATCCCTCCTAGTAACGGATTCTCACACGCGCCCTCCCAGTCGCGCGTTTCTAGTAGGTAACGCGCTACAACGGACGGACAGACCCAAACCTTAAGGAGCTTGGTTTAAAACTGGTTTAAAGCTATGGTTTAAAACTGCAAGATTTGAAGTTTTTTTTCACGACACCTATGGCTTTTTCATTGAACTTTCCTTTCTCCATGAGGACGACACCTCCTTCTTCGTTAGCTTGGAATATTGCTAGGCTGTGCTGTTCCAGTGTGCCAACGTCGTACTTGAATGGAGGTTTCTTGGATGGGTGAGAGCCTGCTCTTGAGAGAAAGCAATTTACTGCATGGCTGGTAGCTCGGGCCCGTTCTGGAACGTCTGTGCGAAAGGCTGTTTGCCTTGCTATGGCAGGAAGCTAATGACGCTGGACCGCCGACTCGAAGGTGTACTTTGGTCCGTTGTCCAAGATACGACGAGACCTGCTCGGTACATTGCAGTCACTTAAGATGGTTGCGCTATTGGCGGCCGTCTTTTCTTGCTGCGGCCTTGGCGGAAGGCCAGCTCGTGTACAATGCCATGCCAAAGGAATTCCGTTGTCTGTGCTGCAAGCTTCTTGAACTCTCTGAGGCGCCTGTCAGTTGAAGGTTGATGCATTTCTTCTGCAAGAACGATGCGAAGGTAGTCATACAATAGGCACAGAAGAAACGCTGCGAAGGTAGTCATAGAATAGGCGCAGAAGAAACGCATCAATTTTCAACTGGCAGGCGCTTCAGAGAGTTTAAGAAGCTCGCAGCACAGACAACGGAATACCTTCGCCATCGTGCGTGAGGCCGAAGTAAGAAAGGACAGCCGCCAATAGCGTAACCGTCTTGGGTGACTGCAGCCCACAGGACAGGTCTCGTCGTATCTTGGACAACGGACCGAAGTACACCTTCGAGTTGGCGGTCCAGCGTCATTAGCTTCTGGCCATAGCAAGGCCTACAGCATTTCGAACAGACGTTCGAGAACGGGACCGAGCTACCAGCGATGCAGTAAATTGTGTTAAGTGCAGGCTCTCACCCATCCAAGAAACCTCCATTCAAGTACGTCGTTGACACACTGCAACAGCGCAGCCTAGCCATACTCCTAGCCGACAAAGAAGGAAGTTTTGTCGTCATGGGCAAAGGAAAGGTCAATGAAAAAGCCATAGCTGTCGTGGAAAAAACTTCAAATCCTGCACTTTTAAACCAAACCTTCAAAAATGAAAGGCTGTCAGATTGCTCAAGGACTCCAATCTGGAATACCTTTTGAAGAATGAAGAAAAAGCAGCAACCAACTTATTAGAAGCAATTTTCTCCGCAAAAACCACAAGGTTGAATGCCCATTCAGAACCATTGTTAGAGAAAAAGGATCCTCGCAAGCACCTAAGTTCACTGAAGATCACAGACCCTCTCCTAGTGCGAAGCTCTCAAGAAATAGCCAAGGACTTACCTGATGGAACAGTGTCTGGCACTCATGCGTTTTCAATGGACGTTGAAGACATGTGTTATACCATTCCTCACGGAGACTTGTTGTGCAGTTAGCGCATGTCCTGTGCTCTTTGTCTGTCCGTGTCCATTGCGCTACATTTTTTTTACAAGACATCATGAACCAACTAGCCCAAGAAACCGTTTTGCTAAGACAGAACGATGCCCAGCTTCGCCCACTCGTTGTGGTTCACTTCGTGGAGATGCGTGGATTTTTTTGTCTACAAGAGTTGCTGGGCCTCTACCACATTCCCTTCCTTGACACACTGATTTTTAGCCCGTAAGTTTTACATGGTTCGTTAAAGTTTCCTGCAGCATAATCACCTTTGGTTTGTCCCTACTTGGTCTACTTAATTGACACAGTGGTTCCTTTTTGTTGAGGAGGCCGCAAAAGTTACATTGCCACACACTAGAACTATGGTCGCTATCCATGATTATGGGCAGGATTTATTTTGCTATTTCCCGCGATCGTTCTCTTTGGAGCACCCCCCGACGTTCCAGTAGGCGACTTTGCGCTCTCTGAGTCTGACGGCAACAATTCGTCGTCGTCGCCGTCGCCTCTCGTTCCGATTTTTTTGAATGTCTGCTCAGCCGTTATGCTCTATTCCCATAGTTTGTCTACTTTAAAGTTAGTCTTCCGTCGCCGTCATCTCTCTAGTTTCCTTAATTGCCTCCTTCAGCTCCCGGAGGACCGAGAAAACCGAGTCAGTTTCAGAACTGTTCTCTTTTTCGGGGCGGAGGGGGGAGGCTGTCTCCTTCGCTTGGTTCGTTGCTTTGACTTAATGGCTTGGCTATAGTGCCTAGAACTGTAGCGTGGCTACTGCAATGCTGGTAGGACTCAGCTATGCCTTCTTTTTGAGTTCTATTACCTGTCTGGTCCGCTCTTCGTTAGCGTTTCTCAGAGTTTGCCTCCCTAATCAGCTGCTCTATTCTGGCATCATTGTTTTCAGTCACCACCGGTGTGGCGGCGCCACCGGCGGCTGTGACGTTGGTGATTGTCGTTTTGTTAGGAAGGGACGCTAATTTCTGCAGGTCATGTTGGGAGCACGGCTAAGCGTCCGTGGGGGTGGGGAAAAGGGAGTGAAAGAGATAGAGAGGAGAGAAAGGCCGTAGTGGAGGGCTCCAGAAATTTAGACTTCCTGCGGTTCCCTAACGTGCACTGACAATGTACAGTACTCGGGCCTGTGGCATTTCCGCCTCCATCGAAAATGCGACCGCCGCAGCCGGATCGAACCCGTGTTTTTTTACTTTATCCACTGTCGGCTTGGCGCAAGGCACTGCATCTTCTGAGCCCATCTGTGCTCCCCTCGACTTGGAGAGAATTCTTCCCCTGGGGGTAGAGATCGGCGTCTGGAGCTCGCACGGCTCCGAGAACGTGAGTGCACTCAGGGGCCCTGCTGGAGGCTTGGCGTCTGGTATGGCGTCTCCAGAGGCACCCTCGTGGCTGATCGCAAGTGGGCGCGTTCCCTTCGGCAATCCTGTACCACATAGGGGATTTGAAAAAGCTACTTGCATGCCTTGTCTCCGGTGGGGTGGTCTCCCCGTTGAACTTGCAAATGGGCGTGCAAACGTGGTCCGCTGGTAGGCTGAGGGCTCCACGCCCTCTACACTGAACAGAGTCTGGCGTAGGGCACACGTCCGAGCGGTGTCCTACGCTGCCGCAAGTGAAGCACACTTCAAATTGTTTCCTGTAGAGAGAGCACTTGACCAAACTCGGTCCGTAGCGAACAAAGTTCGGCACTTTTAGTCCGTCGAAGAGGACGATAACCGTAGCTGACATCTCGATACGCTTGTCGTCAAAAGCGATGGGGTTCGCTCGTGCACGCTAGTTCTTCTAATAGCGGAACGTGGTCCCTGATGTGACTATTCTAATGACCCTCTACACCTTTGCGTGCGGGGCCGCTTCGTGCTTGCTGACTTCGTCATCCACTGTCCACGATCTTAAGGAGTTTATTCTTACGTACCGTGCCGCATGGTCTGGTTTAGGCGGGGCTGACCACCCGATATTTTGCGTAAAGTTCGACACACCAGTCTTCCTTTTGTCTGATTGTTGTTAGGCCTGCAAGCCTCGTCGCAAGCAGTCACATAATAGTGTGGCTAGGTTGCATGGCGTTGGTTGTATTAATGACATAGTGGGACTTATTAGTAGAGGTTCGGCCGAGCGTAATGGTCTACTTAATTGACACAGTGGTTCCTTTTTGTTGAGGAGGCCGCGAAAGCTACATTGCCACACACTAGAACTATGGTCGCTATCCATGATTATAGGCAGGATTTATTTTGCTATTACCCGCGATCGATCTCTTTGGAGCACCCCCCGATGTTCGAGTAGGCGGCTTTACGCTCTCCGAGTCTAACGGCAACAATTCGTCGTCGTCGTCGTCGCCTCTCGTTCCGATTTTCTTGAAGCTCTGCTCAGCCGTTATCCTCTATTCCCATAGTTTGTCTACATTAAAGTTAGTCTTCCGTCGCCGTCATCTGTCTAGTTTCCTTAATTGCCTCCTTCAGCTCCCTGAGGACCGAGAAAACCGAGTCAATTTCGGAACTAACTGCCCTCTTTTTCGGGGCGGAGGGGGGAGGCTGTCTCCTTTGCTTTGACTTAATGACTTGGCTATAGTGCCTAGAACTGTAGCTTGGCTACTGCAATGCTGGTAGGACCCAGTTATGCCTTCTTTTTGAGTTAGCGTTTCTCAGAGTTTGCCACCCTAATCAGCTGCTCTATTCTGGCATCATTGTTTTCAGTCACCACCGGCGTGGCGGCGCCACCGGCGGCTGTGATGATGGTGATTGTTGTTTTGTTAGGAACGGGCGCTAATTTCTGCAGGCCATGTTGGAAGCATAGCGTCCGTGGGGGTGGGGGAAAGGGAGTGAAAGAGATAGAGAGGAGAGAAAGGCCGTAGTGGAGGGCTCCAGAAATTTAGACCTCCTAGTGTTCTCTAACGTGCACTCACAACATACAGTACTCGGGCCTGTGGCATTTCCGCCTCCATCGAAAATGCGACCGCCGCAGCCTGGATCGAACCCGTGTTTTGACTTTATCGGCCCAGGCAATCCCAACTGTCGGCTTGGCACAAGGCATTGCATCTTCTGAGCCCATCTGTGCTCTCCTCGACTTGGAGAGCCTTCTTCCCCTGGGTAGAGATCGGCGTCTGGAGCTCGCACGGCTCTGAGAACTGTGAGTGCACTCAGGGGCCCTGCTGGAGGCTTGGCGTCTGGTATGGCGTCTCCAGAGGCACCCTCGTCGCCGATCGCAACTGGGTGCGTTCCCTTCGGCAAGCGTGTACCACATAGGGGATTTGAAAAAGCTACTTGCACGCCTTGTGTCCGGTGGGGTGGTCTCCCCGTTGAGCTGTTCAGTGTAGAGGGCTTGGAGCCCTCAGCCCACCAGTGGACCAGTGGCAAACGTGGTCCACTGGTGGGCTGAGGGCTCCACGCCCTCTACACTGAACAGAGTCTGGCGTAGGTCACACGTCCGAGCGGTGTCCTACGCTGCCGCAAGTGAAGCACACGTCCAATTGTTTCCTGTAGAGAGAGCACTTGACCAAACTCGGTCCGTAGCGAACAAAGTTCGGCACTTTCAGTCCGTCGAAGAGGACGATAACCGAGCCTGACGTCTCGATGCGCTTGGCGGCAAAGCGAGGCGGTCGCGCTCGTGCACGCTATTTCTTCTAATAGTGCACTGGGGGTCCCTGATGTCGACTATTCTAATCAGCCCTCTACACGTTGCGCGCGGAGCCGCTTCGTGCGTGCTGACTTCGTACTCCGTGTCCACGATCTTGAAGGAGTTAGTTCTCACGTGCCTTGCCGCATGGTCTGCTTTAGGCGTGCTGACCACCACGATATTTTGCGTGAAGTTCGGACACACCACGTCTTCCTTTGCTTGATCGGCCGTTAGGCCTGAAGCCTCGATCGCAGCAGGTGCAATAATAGTGGTACTAAGTTTGCTCAAATTTAGTCCCCCTCGTGGCCGGAAAATAATCTTGCGATGCTCCTCAGTCAGTTGGGGCCTCCTCGAAGCCTTGACTATATACGATTCTTCATCGCGCCGGTGGTGATGGCGCGTCCCGTGCCACGTCCGGTAGCGGCGTCTCCGCCGGGAGCTTGCGAATTACCTAACGTGTCGTTGGCCACGTCAATGTTCTGCTTTTCAGAATGGGATCGTCGGCCGGTAACCAGTGGCCAACCGAGATCCTCGTCGTTTTCCTCGTGTACGTCCGCACCAGGGCAGCGGTCAACATCGAAAAGGACGGAGCTAATGTGACACACTGAGCTACTGCTTCGTTCTCGTTAACCATGGACTGCTAATTGAACACCCCGTCCAGTCTTGCCATTTCCTCTAGAACTTGTGCGCAATGGTTAGGTGCGATCACTGCGTTAGTGACCCCGAGCAGCTTATCCGTGAGAGCCCAAAGCACGGCCGACTGAGTCGCCTCGGAGCCCTCGCTGTTGTTCTCACTTCTCCACGCGTGTCTCATCTCGCAGCTTAGATACTGCTTCGGTCTCTAACTGTGGACTCCTCATCGCACACACCGTGGATTTTCCCCTTTCCTCTACAAGTTGTGTGTAATTGTTAGGTGTGATCAGGGGGGCAGATCCCCTCGAGAAAGTTATCCGTGAGTGTGCAAAACATAGCCGACAGCACCGCCTCGGAACTGTCGGCTGTGTTTAAGACATGTGTTGGTCCTCACGTGTCTCATGTGACGGCTGAGTTATTGCTTCGGTCTTTTTAAACGTGGTCCGCTCAAGGGACACGCTTGCGACATTAACTTTTCCTCTAGAAGTTGCCTGTAATCGTTAGGTGTGGTGAGTGCGTCGGTCCCCTCGAGTAGCTTATCCGGGGGTGCGCAAAGCACGGCAGAGTGCACCGCCTCGGAGGCCTCACAGTTGTCCTCCATTAAAACCACGCTCGCGGTCGTCGGTTGCTCCTTTGAGACTTATCTGACAGCTCAGCTACTGCTGCAGTCCTTTTTACCATTTATCGCTCATCGGATACCCCGTCGATTTTTACCCTTTCCTCTAGAAGTTGTGTGTAATCGATGGGTATGGTCATTGCCTCCGTCATCTGGAGTAGCTTATCCGTAGAGGGCAAAGCACGCCTTGCTGAATCGGCTCGGATGCCTCGCTGTTGTTCTCAGACGATTTTTGCCCTGCTGTAGAAAATGTGCGTAATCGTTAGGTATGACAACTGCATCGGTCCCCTTGAGTAGGTTATCTGGGAGTTCGCAAAGCACGGCAGACTGCACCACCTCGGAGCCTTCATGTTGTCCTCCGTTATGAACACGCACGCAGCCACCTGTTGCACCTCGTGGGACTTCTCTGACAGCTCAGCTGCTGCTGTGTACTCTTTAACCATTTACCGCTCATCGAATAGCCCGTAGATTTTACCCCTTCCGCCAAAAGTTGTGCGCAATTGTTAGGTGCGATCAGTGCGTCGTTTCCCTCGAGTAGGTATCCGTGAGTGCGCAAAGTATGGCCGACTGACCGCCTCGGAGCCCGCACTGTTGGTCTCCGTTGTAACTACACACGTAGTGGCATGTTGTTCCTCGCGTGTCTTATTTGACGGCTCAGCTACTTCTTCGGTCTCTTTACCGATTTACCGCTCACCAGACATCCCGTAGACGTCTATCGCTTCCGCCAGAAGTTCTGTATAACCGTTATGTGTGATGAGTCGTCGGCCCCTCGAGTAGTTTATCCATGAGTGTGCAAAGCACGGCCGAAAGAACTGCCTCGGAACCCTCGCTGTTGCTTTCCGTTTTCACCCCGCAAGCAGTCGCTGGCTGCTCCTCGCGTGTCTTGTCTAACAGGCTCACTGCTTCAGTCTGCGTAACCATGGACGACTCATCGAACAGAGCTTCAACTCTCACTCTTTCATATAGAGTTACGTAATCGTTAGGTGTCATCATTGCTTCGGTCCCCGTCGAGTAACTTATCCGTGAGTGCGCAAAGCGCGGCCAACTGAACTTCCTCAGAGCACTCGCTGCTGTTGTCCTGTTATCAACACGAACCCAGTCGCCTGTTGCTCCTCGCGTATCTGATCTGACAGCTCAGCTACTGCTTCAGTCTCTTTAACCATGGACGGCTCCCAGGACACCCCGTGGATTTTTACCGTTTCCACCAGAAGTTGTGTATAACCGGAATGTGTGATCAGTGTGTTGGTCCCTTGGAGAAGTTTTTCTGTGAGTGCGCGTGCATGGCCGACTGAACCGCCTCGCAGCCTTCGCTGTTGTTCTTCATTATCACCACTCACGCAGCTACCTGTTGCTCTTCGCGTGTCTCATTTGAGAGCTGAGCTACTGCTTGTATCGTTTTAACCATGGATCGTTTATCTGACACCTCGTCGATCTTTACCCTTTCCCCTAGAAGATGTGCGTAATCGTTAGGAGTGATCAATGTGTGGATCCCCTCGAGTAGCTTACCAGTGAGTGCCCAACGCACGGGACACACCACCTTCTCGGAGCCCTCACTGTTTTCCGCCTTTATCACCACGCATGCTGTCGTCTGGTGCTCCTCGTGGGACTTATCCGTAGCTCAGCTACTGCTGCGGTTCTTTTACCTTTATGGCTCAAGGGATACGCCGTCGATTTTTAACCTTTCCTCTAGAAGTTGTGCGTAATCGATAGGTGTGGTCAGCGTCAGCTCCTTTGGAGTAGTTTAGCCGTAGTGCGCAAAGCACGTCCGGCTGGATCGGCTCGCATCCCTCGCTGTTCTCCGTCGATTTTTGCCCCTCTCCTCT
>CM023491.1:53090819-53135691 GCA_013339685.2 Hyalomma asiaticum
GCTTAACTTCTTTCGTTGTTCTCTTTTGTTGTACGTTCCCGTTATTTGTCGCACTCAAAGCGAACAAATAAAGCTTTACAGAGGACATTTCTGCGATTATGGAATGGCCAATAACTCTAGTTCTACTTTAAGCGAAGGAGACAATTTACCTCTTGACGTTATATGTTAAAACAAGTAGTAGTAGTAGTAGTAGTAGTGGTGTTGTGGCTACAGGCGGTGTTAGCCTGGCAGATCTGGCCGGCAATTGCTCCGCCCGATGTTAAAACAAGCGCAGACTGTTTGTAGGCCGTATTCGAAACTAGCCTGGGAATGGCCTGGTGCGCACTGTGCACTAATATTTGCATCACGCGTTCACTGAAGCCTCCATGATTGATGGGCACCGTTTTCAGACAATGTTAGAAAAGCGCTGCAGGTCCCCCTTTAGATCATAGTATAGGTATAGGATTTAGATCTTAGTATAGGCTTTAGAGCCTATACTAAGTTGGGATGTGTGTTGTAACTTGTGCGCGCTTTAGGTGTGCGTGTGATTTTTAATTGGCACGCCTAATTAATGCGCGAACCTCTCCGCTACGCTGTCGTTCGCAGATACTGGCGGCTCCAGGAGGAGTATCTGCCAACCCTCATACCGCTGCAGTACTGCTCCGCGATAGCTGTGCATGGCTACGCCATAAACGCGGCCAGCGGCGAGATCGTGTGGAAATACCCGACGGCGAAGCGCTACCTGGACGCCCTGGCCACTTTGAAGTCCAGGCGTCAGCTGTTGCACCGCAACAGCAGCATCAAGGTGTACTTCACCCTGGGAGGAGCTCGCGAAGACAGCGCCAACTTCTCGTTCGTGGCGGCGCACGACGTTCCCCGGTCGCAGCTGGCTCAGTCGGTGAAACGGGAGGTTCACGACACCACTAAACCGTGGGGGGTATGTGATTCACCGTGTCAATCCTTATCTTCGATGTTACTATAGCCGAAGCGAATACACGTCACTGCTTGGAAATTACGAAAAATTACGTGAAAGGCTGCTTACTCTCTGAATTATGGGCTTAAGCCTGTGTAAAATCCGCCCAACATCAATTCCACCGCGCTCCATCGAAACCGCCACACTAAAGATGACTGTTGTGGTGGGCACATGGTGTGATGTGTGCCTCACTGAATGCACATCTATTTCTCTCCGTCTCTCCTTTCAATGCACCTGGGCCCTTGCTTTTGTGCCATAAAACCAAACATAACTAACTAACATCTGGGCCCAAATGACAACCCTGAGAGGGGATCCTTGCATTGGAACCTTGTAGTGTGCCGTCCTCTCCAGCGCCTTACAGTGGGGTTCGCTTTTCAGCGCTCTGTTGAAAAAGACGCCTCTCGAGGTCCGTATACATATTTGTATGTATATATATGCATGTATATGTATATATAAGAAGACCGTTCATAATCCACGCATTTGTACCTATGCGGTGAGTTTAAAGCAACAGCGCGATGGTTTTGCAAGGGGAACACAAACAAGTCGTCGCCGCAGCCTAGAAATACATGCATGGTTCGCTCAAATATTTTGGTTCATGAATTGCATTACAGCACCTGATTATTATAACCCGTCTAAAAAGAATATCTTGATGCATAACGCCAAATGTCATATATACGGACCCTCTCCACGACTCGCTTTGAGTTCTGGTGGTCCCAAATGTATAAGTATGATGGATTCTATTCTGTTTCTGTTTGGTCATGGGCAGTGAAGTGGTTGGTGGTTTAATTGTAATAATAATATAAATAATAATATTATTAATAGTAATAATAGTAATAATAATAATAATAACTTAACGTGCTCTCTTGCAGACCTGGAAGCGCATGGGTTGCCATATACTATAACTGTACCAAAGATAACTTAGATGACAATTTCATAGGCATGACGCATATTGACGAATCGCCGGAGCTACCCTTTAACTGTCGTGTCGCATCACGGAGTACCTTAACCGCCGGTAACATCTGCGCGCACTTTTTCTTAGCGGTTTTTCGCTGTAGTAGGACACCATTCTTTGTTGAAGCGTTGAGGGTCCGGACATGTTTGAAGTGCTCTGCCGGTCAAATGCAGAAGTGGTATACCCCTAACAAGCTGCACCTTAGCTTTCAGCGCTGTATCCTGGTTCTAATGTGAAAAAAAAACATAATATTGATTAACGCCCCGCCACGGTGGTCTAGCGACTATGACAGTCGGCTATAGATCCGAAGGTCGCGGGATCGAATCCCGGCTGCACCGGCTACATTTATATGGAAGCAAAACGATGAGGCTTTTGTACACTGTGCAGTGTCAGTGCACGTTCAAGGACCCAACGTGGTCGAAATATCTGAAGCCTTTTACTACGGCGTCTCTCATGATTATGTCGTGGTTTTGGGGCGTAGAACCCTAGCAATGAAACTGACGATGTGATTGTTCCCCGCAATCTTTAAGGAACAGCTCGTGGATTATCATTCCACGCAGGGAGTCAACGTGGACTGGAACTACCCGGGAGACCCGTGCAACCAAGGCACCATCACGAGCAGCCTCTTTCTTCGACTGATACACGAGTTGAAGTCGTACTCCGTTGACGTCATGATCAGTGTTCCACCGGTGAAGTCCCGGATGAGGGGGTACAGCCTGGACCTGGTTGCCAATTACTGCGATTACATCATAATCAAGACGCACACGCACACGGCTCCCCCGTCGCTGCGCGGTGTCGTCAGGTGCAGCGGAGACCAAAACGTCGCCGCCGACGTCTTCAACGAGGCGCTCAAGTTGCCGTGGTCCCTGATCAACAAGGGGCGCCTCGGCTACAGCATTTCGGTGAGCGGCGCCCCAAAGTACCACACGACTCGTTGCAAGACTTGAAGCGGTTATCTGGGCTGGTTGCAATGTAGACTTGTAATGCTAATTTCCAGCCCAAACAAAAGAAGAGGCAAGAAGAGAGGACAACAGACAGGCTGTTGTCCTCTCTTCTGTCATCTTCCCTTTTCTTTTGTTAGTCATGTAAATGCATTAGGAATCAGTCGGCATTAATCTCATGCGTTTTGTTGTAGAAGGTTACACAAAATCTATATATTTTTATTGGCCTGTAGTCGCCTTTTCTGCGCACTGCATGAACATCAGGCGCATGCTGGCAACAGGCAGTACGTCGTTGACTCGCTTTCCCTCGTCCGGACGAAAGGGGAGCGAACGCGATCGGGTGGTAGAACTCTCAAACTTGACGCCTTCACTCCGCTAATACCTAAAGGATTAGTAAAATGTTTGCAGCACGCGTTCCGCTAGGGAAGAAGCTCCTCAGGTGATACCACTTGATCATTATTCGCAAAAATGTTGCAGGGCCCCTTTAAGCGGTTATCATGACCTAACAGTCCTGTTGGTATTATATTCGGACCCTTCGGTATGCCGAATTTGGTATGTACCAATGCCCCTTTAAATCAGGACCTAACAGTCGTGTTGGTATTATACTGGGACCCTTCCGTATGCCAAATTGGGTATGTACCAAGGCCCCTTTAAGCTGTTGTAATCAAGACCTAACAGTCGCGTTGGTATTGGGACCCTTCTGTATGCCAAATTTGCTATGTACCAAGGCCTCTTTAAGCTGTTATCATGACCTAACAGTCGTGTTGCTATTATATTGGGACCCTTCCGTAGGCCAAATTTGGTATGCACCAAGTGAATGAGGCGTGATTTATTTTTTGTTTCTGTTTTAAACCTGTTTAAGCCAGCCAAACTTTGTCCTGTCACGAAATGTGAAGTTGACGTGACCTTGCTCAGCCATGCCCAGCTACGTTCAGCAAGTACTATTAGCTTTACCCTGTGCATGCAGCATCATCTTGCAACACCTGCACACACTGATCAACATAATATCCTAACCACCCAAGTAACCTCCTTAAGCTAAGCTAGCTAATTAGTCTAATTATCCTGTTACCTAGCATTATTAGTATCACGTGCGCATACTAATAAATCTGATTAACACAAGCAGCAAATTACTCTAAACAACACAAGCAACCTAGCACCCTTGCGACACATGTACACACGAACTAGCCTAATCAACATAAGACAGAACTAGGCGATCACGTGATCCTCACGTGTTGCCGCCAAGTGATCGCGTGACATGTCCCCACCAAAAACATGTAACGCAACATCCCGTGACATGTCCCCGATGAAGTATCGCGTGGCTAATGAGCACCGTCACATGTTTTCGCCAAATACATCACGTGGCTATTACGTGCGGACGTGTTTCCGTAAACTATCGGCTCGCTTCGCTTTGATCTGGCCGTGCGCGACTCAGCGGAAGCTGCGTACTTTTTCCTTTGGTGCCGCGGCCACGACTGTGCAAAACATCCTGCCGCGCATGAGCCATATGTAATGCTTTCGCCTTAACAATAACCGGGCGATGGTCGCAGGTGGCTCCCGAGACGTTCAGAGCCCCGGCCGCGCAGCTGGGGGCCCCTGTCCTCGGCGCTATACAGTGGAACTACCACACGCGCCAGCCAGGCAGGACGAGCTATGCGTCCGTGTGCCTGGAGAGGCCAGTCATCCGATCGCGTTCGCATCCGCAGTGCCTCATCGTCGCCCGACAATATGGCAGCCAGAACGTGCATGTGAGTGACCTCCGTGAAGGTGTGGGAGTTGTGGGCGCATACATACATAAGGATAGATAACCGATGGACAGTTAGAACGACGGAATGGATACCAAGAGAGGGCAAACGTAGCCCGACAGAGAGTAAGATGAGGGGACGAAATCAGGAAATTCGCAGGCGTCAAATGGAATCAGCTCGCGCAGGACAGGCAAGAATGGACAGGATTGGGAGAGGCCTTCGTCCTGCAGTGGACATAAGATAGGCTGATGATGATGATGATGATGATGACATACATGCACACATACATGCATGCATACATACATAGATACATGCATACATAGATACATGCATACATACAGTGTCCAAGATGTCGCAACGCAAATGAAATTACAAGAGATGAGAGAAGCTCGATATTACATATAAGTGAATTCTACGCAGCAAATGGTGATATCCTAAAGACCATGAGCTCCAGAAAACGTCTTCTGTCCCAGCTTAACTCAACACGGCTGTACGAACAACGCCTGTCTGACTGGCGTAGCGCAATGATATATTTCATTTATCACAACCACAGAGCCGCGTAACGTGCGGAGGGCTGGCAGGCCGGCTAAGATTGCCGAAAAATCCTTATGGACAAAGAGAGGTGTCCGTTGATGAGTGTTCATCGTGTGTTTTACAATTTGCTATTTCGGTGTCGGAGGACAAGTTCCGTCCTCGTACCCAGTGACGGCGTACATTAAAAAGACGTGCCAGTGTAAAGCTTACATACGTGCTCGCGAGGTATTTGTTCAGCCGTTTCAGCTTCCTAATGACAATGAACGAATCTGTCACGTGCACTTCATGAGGTCAAGTAACTGAATATATATCACTCGGTACGGTGCTAAAACAGCGTACAACCACTGGAATCCGCGTCATTCACTTTATTTCGTAAGCTTTAGATAGGTCGCGTGTACGTGTCCTTGATATGGTTGGCAATGACTTTGTCGAATTCATGGTGCCCAAGCTCTCAAGGTAGAAAAAGTCACATGACCATATACGTTCATTAGTGCGCCATAGCGAAAGTGATGGGATCAGTGACTACATCATCACATTGGGTCATATCGCGTCATAACCTAAGGTTACGTGATGACGTCATTACGCCACGTCCCTATAGCGACTTTTCTGATGACGTCCTGACGTAATGGAAGCTTCCCGTTCAACGTCAAATTTCCGAAAGGTTCTCGCGAACGAAATCGACTCATGACTTTCAAAACGAAAATTTCGTGTTTTCGGCTGTAGGAAGTGCGTCCCAGTCCTCTCGGGTGCCAATCAACCACACTCCCATTGATCCAGGGCTGCTGTTAGGCGTGGCTGACCAAACGGCTAACCTAGTGCGTCTGCGATCGTATTCGACACTTCGCAGCCACGTGACTGACTGTATAGATGTTTCCTTAATCCAACAAGCAATCAGTCTGTTTCCTCTGCCAGCTCTTTCTCTTGTATATGAGTATAGGCCAAATATGAAATGACCCGTATAATGACGTGTGTCCCAGGTGGCGACGTTCGCGGACGAGCAGGCGATGTTGGAGCGCATGAACCGCACCTACTCGGACCAGATGGCCATGGCACCCGTGGCCGTCTACGACATCGACCTGGACGATTTCACCGGAATGTGCGGGAACGGCATGTCGCCGCTCATACGGGCCGTGGCCATTGGTCACGCGTGATAGTTTTGGTCACGCACCGGCGGCACGCTGAGGTGGACGGAGCAGCACAACTTCCCGTCTTCCTGCTCGAGCCGCCCGCGAAGCGGCGCTGCATGCTCAAGCAGTGCGAGCGCATCGCGACAAACTTCGCATAGGACAACGATACAAGAGCATGACGAAATTATAACCAGTCGTATTAAATTTTCGGCTTGAATTATAGGTTGCCAGATACAGGACTTTTCGTGCTATGACCTGGTTGTGCTATGACTAGGGCGTGGTTGTTCTGTGTCATTTTGTTTGTTTCTGTTTGCTAATACTAAACACCCGCAGCACGAAATCTTTAAAACCGTGCTGAAGACATTACTTTAACAGGGACAAAACAGCAGACCGCCTCACTGGCAGCGATAGCTCGACGATATCACATTACTCGGGCCGTCGTAGAAAAATACATCAAGTTTAGAGCGGCGCTTGCTATGCCAAAAAGAGGGTCGTTATTTCGAAAAAAAAAACGAATTTCGCACAATCTAGCACAATTCAAACGGTCCTTTCTATAAAAGGTATTTCGGTGCAGTTATTCAGGAAAAAGAAACAAAAAAGAAGTACCGCGAGAAGAGCATGTCGCAGACAAATAGCTGCGCGAGGTCGCATTGGTAAATTCTGAAATGCAGCACTGCAGCGTAGTCAAATCCGCTTCAGCCGCGAATTATGAAGAACTGAGTGTGCGTGTTTAAAAAAATTTGCCATATCCCGGGACACGAAGTATCCCGTTGCATTGAAGGCGATGTGATTACATGTCAATTTTCCCACGTTTTGGTGAGTAATTGTTAATAGAAAGTAAACAATTATTGTACATGTGGTCGTGACGATGAAGCGACAGTGCAGACTTCAAAGCTCTGACAGTCGAACCGTTTATTCGGCGAAGCTCTGCCTAGCAAAGGACAAGGCAAGTCACACAGCATGAAGATAGCGGTATGAACAGAGTCGGTCCACGGATATGCAATGTTCGTAGATCGGTCGACGCCATTCCCAAAGCAGCCTGCAAGATAAGCTCCGCCTACTGAGCGCCTCTGAAGGTGATAAAGGTGCTCGCCGAAGATTACAAGGCGCGATTCTGGTGTATTGCAGAATAATCTAGAGAGCCGCAGTGAGCCATTGCATCTCAGCGGGTGAGTGCGCGAGACAGACGGGGAGAGAAGCAGAAAACGGAGAGTACGTGCCAACGCCAACCGCGACACCGAAGAAGGAAGCGCCTCCGACGCAAAGAAGCTGCCAGTTTAATAGATAGTTTTCCCTCGGCTGTTTGCGTGCTGACGTCAGGTGACCCTCTCAGAAACTTCTAAAAGACCCGCCGAGACCTATATAAGGAAACCGCTAATAACAGCAAGTAGCATATATTCGTCGGTGAGATGTTATGTGATACAGTGGAAAAAGGAAGAACAACCCTGCTCATTAATAAAAAAGGAAAACATTTTACCTGTTTGGTAGTGGAAATGCACAAATAGTCTACATAGTTTTTTTTGTATTTTTCTCCGTTTTCCTTCTCTCTCGATTATTATTAATTTATTATTGTATTTTGTTCATCATGTTGTAGTATTCGCACACTATACCGACTAAATGTTAAGCACTCCAGGTCTTGGCCAATCCCCCGAAGTGGGTATGCGCCATATTTGAAGACTCATCATCGTCATCTGCTCTGTGGACGAACCGTCCAGATCAAACTGCAAGCCCCATGTTGACGAAACACTGCGATGGCCCTCGCGAATAGTATTCCTTGTGCTTTATAATTCATTGTAATGCTTGAGATTGTTTATTCGAGGCTAGATCATTGGTTCCGTGTCAAGTTGCAGCCGAAGTATGCTTGTATTTCGTAGAGCCGTGTTTGTACACGTTTGTATAACTTCTGTTCAGTGAGAATATACTTTTCTTTGTTTTGATCAGACCTGGCTCTGACTCGTTCTTTGAGCCACTGCTGGCGTTTCGCTACTGCACCAAAGGGACCTAAAACTCAACTCTACAAGCTTTCGTAAAATACTTTTCGGAGAACTGACACGTCGGTTCTTGTTATCTTTCCCGGCTGTTGCCCCCCGTGTCTCATAGCTCAGAATCGCTGACATGGGCCCCATGAAATGTGCTTGGCAGTTTTTGAAATACCCGACGAAGTTGATAGTACTAGAAGCTGTTGCTGGTCAGACCTGACAAGCCGCTTGATTTACTACTGCTTGATTTTGTCCCCTGTCTCTTCCTGTTCACGTGTGTTTTTCGCCGTTCACAATATTACTCTGACATAACGTCATGAGTGCAGGCTTCTGATTTCGATGGAGGCGAAATGTTGAGGCCCGTGTGCTGTGCGATGTCAGTGCACGTTAAAGAACCCCAGGTGGTCGAAATTTCCGGAGCCCTCCACTACGGCGTCTCTCGTAATCAGAGCTGGTTTTGGGACGTTAAACCCCACAAATCAAATCAATCAAGCAGGCTTCTGATTAGTGTGCTCACAAGACATGTTTATGTAAGTCTAGTTTCGTGACGAATACATTACATTTTTATTTTAAAATTGAGGTTTCATGGAAAATTTATCGTCGTATTGTAAGAATGTCTGCTTTAAATGTAACATGCAACGTGCCCGAAGCTGTGGTGCAAATGCTCATGCATTTGCGAATGAATCTTCCATGGCAAACAGCAACGCCTCCTTTTAACGGTGGAATGTGGCGATGGCCGCAGTAGTGGCAGTCATTCAGTTTCGACCAAAGTGGAGGGAGGGTGGAATGAGGTTGCGTGAGGGAAATAAGGGGCATAAGAAAGTTCCTTGGCGAGGCGCGAATCGAACCTAGTCACCCACGGTCCGAAGGCTAGCATTCTAACCTCTAAGCTATGCCTCCGTGCTTGCAGAACGCTCATTTATGAGAACCACATATGATTGTGTGGTCGACTATTGCGGCAGAACTTGCTATGGACCACAAGCAAGAAAAAACATGGAGGAACTACAAGAGGACGTTGGCCAGTGGCATATATCGCACGCAAAGTACAGGTGGCGGAGAGAGAGAACGTGCCAGAAGAAAGGTGAGTGGAGCTAGGGAAAGCTTTGCAGCGACAGTATGAAGAAAAAAAAAGAGAAGGTGAAGACGAGTCCGAGAGGTGCGAAGAAGCACCGATCAAGAGCGAGAACGGAATTGAGACTGCCGCTGAAGCGGGCAGTCCCGACAACTTCGGGAAGAGAAATAAATCTGAACACAGCAGTGACTTCGTGCTTTCTCTCATGTAAAAAAAAAAGAAAAGCACCTCCTCCGCTGCTTAACCAGCCTTTGCGATGTTAAGTCGATTAAAAACTGATTTCTCTTTCTACGTATGGCTTATTTGCGCATGCGATACGTGTGTATGAGCTAGACGTGATTGAAATATCCGGCATGTAGCGATTCGACCTTTGTGTAGTAGTGTGACGATAGTAGTAGTAGCAGTGGTGGTAGTAGGATAGCGAAACTAGGTGTAGCGACAGGAAGCTGCCGTCACATAAACCGATCTTGGCTATCGCTAGGACTAGAAGAATAGTAGTAGTAGTAGCAGCAGCAGCAACGGCAGTAGAAGTAGTAGTAGCAGCAGTGGCAGTAATGGCTAGTAGTAGTAGTATTAGTAGTAGGTACTGAAAACAAATTTTCTGGCAGTTGGCCTGCCAGAAAATTTCTGTTTTTTTTCTGTTTTCGGTTTTCAAGAGAGAGAGAGAGAGAGAGAAAAGAGGAGAAAGGCAGGGAGGTTAACCAGATATTAGACTCCGGTTAGCTACCCTGCACTGGGGTAGCAACTTTCTGTAATATTACCTAGGTGGTTCTGTTATCCGCTGCAGAAAATTTCTGTAACTTCGAATGCTTTTTTTTCTGTTTTCGGTAACAGACTGCTTCTGTGGTTTTACACAGCTTTCCTGTTTCCAGTAACCGAATATTCTTAGATTTGCGCAAAATGTTTCTGTTCGCAACAACATCCCACATTTCAAATATACTGACGCTTTTGCGCAGTTCTCCTGTTTCGAAACCATGTGTTATGTGACATTGCAAATATAGAACTGTAACTGAACATTCTATCAGCAGATACCGTTACTGCCAGTTTCTTTTCTCTGATCTCACACAAGTACAGGTTCTCGAGATACACAAAAGAGCAGCAAAGTGGCAGTTTCTGCTAAGAGGATATTGTGTTCCTGTTCTATACTGAAATGTCGCCGACGTTGTTTTTATAGGACATGTGTTATGTGACATTGCAAATATAGAACTGGAACTGAACATTCTATCAGCAGATACCGTTACTGCCAGTTTTTTTTCTCTGATCTCGCACAAGTACAGGTTCTCGAGATACACAAAAGAGCAGCCAAGTGGCAGTTTCTGCTAATAGGATATTGTGTTCCTGTTCTATACTGAAATGTCGCCGAAGTTGTTTTTATATGAAACGGGAGAACTGAATAAAGGCTCCAGAAATTTTGAAAAGTGGTATGTCGTTGTGAAAAGCAATGCAGGAATGTAGTATTCTATCAGTAGAAGCACATATGTCTTTGTCTGAAAAATGCTACGAATCCGCACTTTATGATCACAGACTGAAATACCAGTTTATTTACATGCAATACAAAATTCGGAGCTCTTTCAGAGGGCTTAGTAATGAAGCAAATTTGGGGCTCGATCTGTGCGGCTTGCATCAATGCTCTAAGTCTTCATAGCGTTTTCTAGGTTGACAATGCCAATCGTCCTAAAAAGGAAGAAAAGAAGGAAACAAGTTTAGCATCACTGAGGCATCAAAACATGTTGAGACACATTCTCAAAATGGCATCCATTTGCTCCTCACGAAAACAAACATTTCTCCATACGCCCATAAATCCTAGAGCTATAGTAACATAATAAATATGTTGTGGACAACATGCAAGTAAAAATATTGACGTTAACTACAATAAAGGGTTGTAGTCACTTATTTGTGACTGTATGTAGGGTTCATCTCGAAAAAAATACTTTATAGAGCTATAATTATGCAGCGGAAAGTACGAAACGCTGATGATGCCCAACACGAAATCCTGATAAGTAAAATCGAACTATTATTGTACATTGCTGATAATGACAGGGGACGTCGTCAGCTCAATCTCACGCTCCTAAAGAATTCTGCCAGCAGTCAGTTATCGGACAACGCGAACCACTCGTAGGATTTCAATTCTCCATGACAGTACTCGTTTTTTACACATCCGGCCAAAACGCACGCGGAAGAATCCACTTACGACACTCGCTAGTAAAAGCGGGCACACACCACATATACCCGAGCCGCTCGTCGCATAACAAGTCTAAATGACCGTACTCCTTCAGACATCAGGCCGAGATACGCACAAACGAGCTTATATGCTCTTCGTGATAACCACGAAAGCGAACCGATAGTGCTCCGGCACTTGATTACTGCGCGCTGTGTGCCGCACTTCGCTAGGCGCGGCAGCTCAATCACATGTGGCATGCACCGTCAACGGCCACGCTGTATTCGTGACACAGACAGCTCTCGTTGGGCGTTGCATCGGAAATGTATACAACACATTAGCAATACAGAACAGAGTTCAATAACGGCATAAAGCACTTACAAAACTGTCACTCAGCTGATTGTGAAGTGTCGCAAAAAGCTGGACGAAAGGCAGCTTCGCTGAGTGACCGGACACGACCAGCGCCGTGTTCAAAAGGTGGGAAAAAACAACACAAGGAGTGCAGCGTAAAAGAAAAGGCGCTTCCAGCTCAAAAACAGATTTATTCGTTATGAATGTTTTTCTATGAAAAATATTCATTTAATGCTTAATAAAGTGTATTTTTTCACGCTACTTCTGGAGTAAAAAAAGACACGTAATCGAGATTTTGCAGGACGCTGACTTTAAAAACAGAATTTTCTGCTTTTCTCACTAACAAATTTCTGTTAAAGGGGAATAACAGATATTTAGTGCGCTTCCACAGAAATTTTCTGTGGAAGTGTCTGTAATTTTACATACATTTTTTTTTACAGTGTAACGATATAAAGCTGGCGTGCGTTGGGTTATCCCCATAGTGGCTATCGCTTTTTAAGCCTTACGGCGCACCCTCCGTTCAAATCCAGAAAATCACAAGTCCACAATGTACCCCAAGGTTCTTATAAACCACTGCTTTCCAAAAATCTTTTTTTCCCCGAGCAGCACGTAGTTGGAACGCCCTGCCCGATGAAGCTGTTTCATCCACAACTGTCGCTTCATTCATGAATGCGATAGCAAATCTGCCAGCTATCCTTTGAACTTTTCTTTCTTTCTTTCTTTTTATTTCATTGTCACAGAATTTAATCTCTACCGTGTGTGTCTGAGTTGTATTACTTTCCTATGTTCAGTGCTAGCTCGATTGTATCACGCTTCGCCGATTGTGTCGATATATGTGTTTTTCTCGCTTTTTTTATCAACAAAACTTGCTCATTCTGAAGCGCTGCATTGACTTCAATGTTTGTAAATCCCTGTTTTTTTTTTCTTCTATATTTCCCCCCCGACATTTTTTTTTGTGTTTTAAGCTTCTGTTGTTTTCTTGCCCTGGAAAATGTATTTTCAAGTGTATCTGTTACCCACTCCTGCCTACGACTTCGCATAGAAGTCGGCAGTATTGACTAAATAAATAAATAAAAAATAAACGCACGCAAAAGAGAAGCAAAAGCTCACGCCGACAGTTCAGGATGACATAACGATATAAGAGCACATGTTCAGTGCAGGAAAAGGTCAAGTAATTACCATCATGGTAAAGTCAGCTAAAATTAAATTGCAACTAGAATAACGTAGCAAGTTGTCAAGGAACGATCAACGAAATATGTCAAAGAGACCAACAAAATATGTATGCTGACAGCACGTGACGTTAGACCTCAGGGTCCATGGACCACCGCGCAGTTCAAACCGAGCTACGTGTGGACGGTCGTTTCCTTTTTCTCCATGATAGCGTCGGCCCAACTGAGCCCAACAAGCTGCCATGTCGGCTCTGTAGACGAGAGGGGGTCTTCTCGATCCTCCCTGCATCAAAATGGCGGGCAGTCACCGTGGCAGGCGCTAAAGGCTACGCGTTTGCACAGCGTGAGTTAAGCAATTTTTTTTGCGAAGTTTCTCTAATATTGTTTCCCACGTGGGAAACACAGCAGCGTCAAAAAAAAAGAAAAAAAAAGAATGGATAGGGCTATCCTACTCGAGGTATGTGTCTCAACTTTCATGAAGTGAACACAGCGCCACGCCCTCGGAGACGGTCTGGCTTGTCTTGCTTCCTGACAAAATTCGTCGCGTATACCGTACTGCGTACCGTACTTTACCCCTTCATCGCCCCCCTCTCCCGCTTCCCTCCGCCATAGCAGAAGACCTACCGAAACTGGATACGATTTACGTTCCCAGGTGCGCGCCTGTGTATTTTAACGCGATGGGCTTGAGGAAGTCGTGCTGCAGGAAATGCCGCGTCAACGTCGGTGTCCGCTGAAGCGTTCATGTGAGAAATAATCATCCCGAACTGCTACCTTATTTCGAAGCACACGACAACGCAGATCCTCTGTCATGGCGCAGGTACGTTAATGAAGGAAATTGAACTACTTGTTCAAAGTAAAATTTGCGAGATAATTGCAAAGTAGGAATTGAAACACACGCGCATGATAGGTCGGGGTGTCATTCGCATGTGTGGGGAAACATAGTTCCGATACGAGGAAATTCAGATACTTCCCCAATTTTATACAGAGGCGATAATCTTCATGAGCGTTCTATGACAGCGCTGTGTGAACCCCTCCCCCCCCCCCGCCCCCTCAAGTCGCTATAGCGTTCCACTCTTGCAGGCGAAGCTTACGTGTCGTCAAACTTTTTCTTTTTTTCCGCGGTGATCACTGTCATACGGAGTAGCGAACACCAGTAGAAGAGGGCGGTTTGGTCAGCGCACAAGTAAACAATGCTCGAAGGACGAGAAGAGACACTGGCTGATGTAAGAACCCAAATATTTATTTGAAGAAACCAAATACTCATAACATATGTGGACGTCGATTATGCGTCAAAGGAATCACGTGCCTGCCATTTATCCATGAGTCCAGTTTCTTCGTCTGATAGTGGAACCGACGGTTGGTTTGAACCTTTACGTTGACACTTAGCTTTCTGGCGTGTCTGAGCAGTCTCACTTTTGCGTTGATGATAACGATAGAAGAAAAATTGAGGTTTCTAGAAAACAAAGGCACGCAGCCGCATTCGCGGCAATGGTTGCCAAGCGGAAAAGACAGCCCTATCTCCTGGGACTTGCAATGTTCGCATAGCCTAACGTTACAATATATCCGTGAGTGTATCCGATTTGGACGCTACCGTATGTGCAAGTTGTATATACCGCCCTATAAGAACATGCAGTGTATTTATCAACGTGCTTGACAGAGCAGGCGTTATACTTCCTCTTGGACCTGTCCCTGCAAATCTATCATTGTTGCCGCGTGAACTATCCATTTTATTGCCACCGAAAAAGCATTAACGCCATACTAAATTTCTTTAACCTACAGGAAATAAGCTGCACCCGGGGACTTCCCTTTGTCTAGCTCCCAAACTTTGAAACTTGCAAACTCACCGCTAATAAATACACCCACTATTTCTTCTACCGCCTTCATTTGATGTTCCATAGGCGCAGTATTGGCTCATGCATACGTACCAGAACGAAAATCACCTTATGAAGCCAGAGTCTAACCTTCCTGACTTCGCCTATATCGATAAACTGCGCAGTTCTGTAGGAATAATATTGTACTTCCATTCCACGTTTCCATTCCTTGAGCATTGTACGTGGGCATACTACAGTCGATTTCACACAGGTTAAAAAAAATCACAGCATATCCACGAAGTGAATGATGATGAACGAGCGTGCTCCAGAGGTTAAATCCGGTAAACCATAACTACTCTGTACATTTGCTCAGTCATCATCATATAAAGACGTGACACGAGAGTTGTGTCACGTGGCCCGAGCCGCTTCGAGGTCCGCTTGTCGACGCTTCCGCGCCGCTTCTGCTTCACGGGCTCTCAGCTCGGGATCCGCTTGCTTTACGCCCGCTTAGCTTCGGCAGGCATAAGGCCAGCATAACCCAGCATGAGGCCATATCAGTGGCCGCTCATCTGCGGACAGCGGAAGCGAAAACATGATGCCATGTCCTACGCATGCGCCGCTTTCTCTTCGAAGAGATCCTCGTTTCCTCATGAATGTGGGTTCGTGTTGTCTTGCTTCAAACAGCGCGCAGGGTAGAAGTCCGGTGGCGATACTACAAGGGGGTTGTGTGTATGCGGACCTCGACATGCTCTTTGTGCACTCACGCACGTTGAAGCTTGTAAGCGCTCAGGCTCGCGCGTTTGTTTTGTTTCGCGGCTTTTATGAGTTGTTACGCTAGGCGGCAATTAAGTTTTTCATGAAACTTGTGTGATCGGTTAACATATCCACGGTGTGCGACTGCAGCTAGCACCATGAAAGCCAGAAACTCTTGCCTGATGCAGCCGCGAGCGCTTACAAGATAAGAAGATGCACGGGCCATGGAGGCATCCCGAAAGTCGGCGCTCATTTCCCAACGTCATGTTCAAGAGAGTCAACTATGCTAGCCTTTCAGCGAACGGCGGCGAAGTCAGCTTGCGAAGGATACTGCGCACCCGTACAGCAGACCTGTATATTTGCGCCGGTGTGCTTCACCGACGAGCGACCACATTGCGGGCGTTCTGAATAGTTCTACATTACCAAGGGACACGTGAAAGTGCACTTGCTAAAGCTAAGCATCGTCAGGCGTCATTGAAAGCTGAGATTGAGAAGACACGTGCCTGCGAAAACTGCGGCCGCTATTTCACGAGGAAACGGAACGACTACGCAGAGCCAGTGAGCCCAGCGTTATTCCAAAGAGCTTAATCTTTATCAGCGATAAAAATGACTCGCGACAAAACGCGTATAGAAGGTTCCTATGATACGGTTTTCAACTAGAGTGCAGTCGAGCGCGGTTTGAATATCACAGGTACGTCGACCAGGAACAAAAACAGCGCCGTGGCCACCAATCCTCATTCGAGGAGAGATAGGTATCAGGCTAGTTTCGTGATTCTTTCTGCTGTTTCTTAAGTAGCGGTCACCCCTTTCCTTACGGCCAGTTAACCAGTCAATGCTTAATCGGAAGAAATGGAAAGAGAAAGTGGGCGAGTTCTTCGCACGCTTGATTGTTGCAGCATGGGACAGTTAACGAGGGAGAGAAGAGTGTAAAATCTTGAGTTTCACCCATCCGAAACTGGCTTCTCAGGTACGCTAGGCTGCTCGACGCTCGCGCGATGACCCTGGTGATAACCTCAAAATCTCTCTCGGCTGTACTTCATCCTAGACCGAAGAACTGATAGCTCGACGTACACGTCCGTACTTCTGCATGCCGAGTGCTGAAACAATAGCGCCAACTTCCACGGCTGTTGAAGCGACTAAGTTGTCCAAAGAGAAGTATCCTGCAGACCAAAAGGCGATCTCCAATATGCAGCGTGGTAGCCCCCGGTATTGACAAAGACATCTGCGACACCGTGTACATTGCGTACAAATGAACCATTGCGTACAAATGAACCATTGTGCAATGTACGGATGTACAATGTACAGTGTACTTTGGGCACAGAAGTACCGAAAACGTGGTACCAACCCGCTGCTGGCCCGAGAATCTCGACGTCGCGGGATCGAATTCCGGCCACGGCGGCCGTGTTTCCGTGGGGGTGAAATGAAAGAAAAAAAAAAACAGAAACAAGTGTGCTTACATTTAAGTGCACGTTAAAAAAACTCCACATGGTCAAAAATTATCCCGAAGTCATCCTCTACGGGGCGTGCCTCATTATAATAGCAGGCACGTGGAACCGTACCAGTTATTATTGATAGCTGGTGTCGCAATTCTCACGCGCAATTTTTTTCGCCCATTTTCTTCGTTTTTGTTCGGGCTTGACTGGAATTCGTTAAGTTCGATGTTGCTGTAAAGACCAAGGCGCTTTAACACACTTCGTCGATGTTATTGCGGTTGTACAGGAACTTTCGTTGTTTGGAAGGGTTTTATTGGATTCGTGAAATGAGCTTACATAGAAGGATACGAGGAAATAAGCAAACAAGATGCACGCAGTGCCAGGATTCTTGAATCCATCAAGAATGCACTCGAGCAATTGCGTATGCGTGTTCTCGGTAAGAAATTTACACCCCGTGTACACCACACGGATAGTAAAGCAGCGGTCCCCTGTGTTTGAGGCTGGTGTCCCCAGAGGTCTCATTAAAGCGTTTCTGAATTATTGGTGACGTCTTTGTGTTTTCTGAGGAGCTTGAGCACACATTTGGCTCGCGTTCATCACGGTGTTTATATAAGTGCCACACCTTAAACATAGCACGATCACCTTAGTGGGGTAGAGGATCGAGGGCAAGAGAGAGTGTCGAGAGTTATATTAGAAAGAATAGGTGCAAGACATGTGTATTACGGACAACCACAACAAACACCGCGCAGTGGGCTTCGCGTATAGCCATTATGTAGTGGTGGGCAGAGGACAAGTGTGGGTAGAGCGTGAGGGCAAAAGTACGGCCGCGCAAATGCACATTTTTCCGCGAATACCGCCTACGCCGCGAGTTCAGTGTGGGTATAGGCGGCTTCACTGCAAGAAATCCTTGAAGAACAACCGTAAAATACACAAGAGTCAAACATTAACGCTTGAACACTTGCGTATTGGATGAGCACTGTTTCCATGCTTGCTTTAGGCCACTGCGTTGCCTTGGCAACACGATGCAGTGTCCCGGCCGAGGAGCAATCAGACGCACCTTTGCCGAAAGCGTTTTGACGAGGCCGAATTGAGCGACAGTTTGCCTTTTGGGCTGGCAACCACCGTCATTGACGCCATTCGCCACGTGACTTAGCTCAGTCTCTCCCCTCGAAGCGGTGCAGCAGGTTCGCGGGACGGGATGCGGCGGGTCCGAAACAATTTCCACGGCCGTGCTGACTTACCTGGTGAGTTGGCTTCGCTAACCTTATGATAATCGTATTATCGAGTGGTTGTTTCACTGCCGTGTGATGTGCCCACAAAATGGGACGGCGCTATGCTGCTCGATTATGAGATAACCTTTCCGGTTGAAATGGTTGTTCGATGGTGGATTGTTCGACAACGGGCTGTAAAAAGCGTCCAATGTTTCGGGCAACGCATTGCCGGAATCATCTGCTCTGCATGAAGAAAGTACCAGTAAACCAGACGGAAGTTTGGTGAAAGTCGGTTGGCATGGAAAAGTGTTCGCGCGACACACCTGATCATGTGCAAGCGAACGTGCTTTCCGTGCCGCAACCGTCCGCTCCGCAGCAAATTATGGCAGCTGGAAGTGTTAAAATACTCTTTTAAGTTGTTAGAAACGAGCTATATGTGTCTGCTTGCGAGTGTCCCGTGTGTCGGATGCGAGTGCTTTCACGGCAGACGCAAAGTAGGAAATGCCCGTAGAACGGGAGCATTTGTCAGTGCTGCTGCTGTCTGAAGCTTGCTAGAAACGTGGCAGCGACAACCAGTATCTTGTTGCGTGCGTCATTGGCACTGATTTGTACAAAAAGTATGCGGCTCCTGTACGCACACGTCCAGTTTTTGTTATCGTCGTTCTTCCGTGAAGTCGGTTTGTATCGTAGATCGCAAGTGCTTTCGAAAATAAAGAATAACTAGAACAAACGCCGTGCCATTCGAAGGCTGGAAAGAGAAAAGTCCTGTCCTTGAGATTTTATCAGCACTTCTTGAGCGCTTGTTGTGGTGACTACAGAAGCAGAAGAAACGCCTGGGCACTGTGCTTATGCACACGGCTGTATTCCATGTATCGACAGTGCGACGCCCGTGATAATTAGAACGTGGTCCTTGGCGTGCCTAAAATACGAGCTCTTTCTTGTTTAATTATTAATTTCCTAATTACATTTGAGAGCAGACCACTTTGTCATACCGGTGATGCCAATCAATCACTCGTGAAGCTCTTGCGCCACAGCGAGCTACAAATACATATCGGATTTGCATCATAGCCATGCCTGTATGGCTATGAATGAGCGAGCATGTCTGAGCTTCGAAGATTTCCTCAGTGACTCGCATTTCGATTAGTTGTGACGATACTCGCTCCGAATTGGTGATTTGCTCCCAATAAACTTGGCCCTTCAAGTCTCGGTTCACCTAACAGCAGTGCTGAGAGGCGTAATTCGACAGCAATTATACGAAAATTAGCTACATTTTGAGTGCCGTTCCGCGTCTTTCCATTTAAATGCGAGCTGCATCAATCAGTCAGTGGTCGCTTCATTGGGCGTGAGCTTTCTTAGCACCCTTGGACGCTTTTATTACTCTAGGTGCTCAAATACATAGAAATCCACCTGAAGGGCAATATATACTCGACCTAATGCAAAATAAAAAATAAGCAAGTGTACCGTTCTCATCAATTAGGGGCAGTCCAGAATTCGGATCGCCTTTTCCTTGGCAGTGTTCCAATATTGGAACACGCGAACAATGATTTTCTTTCTTTGGAATGTTAATACGCCGTGTAGTCTTTGTTTTTACCGACCCACCGTAAGAAATGTAGCGATCATATCTCATGCAGATACAGTACATAAGCGTCTGGAATACGCCACATCTAGGGTGCTGTCACTTCGAAGTAGTTATGGCGTAGTCGCACGTCACAAAAGAATTAACAATTTTTTTGTGAACAAATCAGAACTGACACATGACCGTATGGGCGACGATAGTTAGACAGTCTAATAAAAAAGAAAAGCAGAGCTCAAGCTCATCGATCTTCCCGTTTCAACAGCCTGGCATGAATGTTCCTTTTTTAGAAAACAGAAACAAATGAAGGATGCCTACGCATGCATATGTGGCCCTATTTTTGATCGTGATAAATATGGAAAATAAACATCAGGCGAGCCTTCCTGATCGATGCATCATATTGCGGTATTTGAAGGGCTAAACAGTAACAGGCGAGGCTTCCAGCTCAACCACCGATTTCGCACAGCGACTATTTGTCGAATAAATGCACTTTATCTACACATGAGGCACGCGCTTTCGAACACACGCTCGTTATCGCCAGACCTTATCGGGCAGCCGTTTGATGTTAACATTGAAGGAAACTTAGAAGTCAACCGAACAGTATCTGGAAAACGCTGGATTACGTCTAGCTGTTATTGCTCGGACACGGCTAAAAATTCTTGGGTTTTACCTGCCTGAGCCACTTTGATTAAGAATATGAGAGACACGTTGCGGCGCAAGACTTCGGCAATTTCGACCACCTGGGATTGTTTAACTTGCAGTTAAATATAAGTACACGGTCCACTGGCATTTCGCTACTTGTGGAAATGAGAGTGCCATGGACGAAATCGAGGCCGCGTTTTTCGGTTGAGCAGCCAGTCAGCGTAACTACCGCACATGTGCTGTGGTGGCAGCTGTCTTTTAACTATATCATCAAGGAGTCTCTAGACACATTATTGATTGTTATTTATATTCGTGGAAATTTTAAATATTGTGTACATATTTAAGCCTCGTGTCACGGTGAGTGAGCAAGTTGTTCTTGCGGATAAAAACAACTAATTCTCTTTCCATGCTTGCGATATCTGAGTGAACATTGCAGCTGGGGCCAAGGCGTCAAGTTCGCCGTCACAGTCGTGTCGCACTATATATTATTACCGCCGCCGTTATGTAGTAGTGGGCCTAGGGCAATGATGTGGGCTGTGGGTCGAGGACAATGGCGGGTCCGCTTTTCCCTTCTGCGCAACCCTTCACTGTCCTGTCTCATTCTTTCGTTTCAAAATTAATCTCACAGAGTATCTATCTATCTATCTATCTATCTATCTATCTATCTATCTATCTATCTATCTATCTATCTATCTATCTATCTATCTATCTATCTATCTATCTATCTATCTATCTATCTATCTATCTATCTATCTATCTCCACTGAAGTCTTCAAAAATCTCAACATAATGCCTTTTAATGTGGTGAGGCACTACAAAAGCGCAATATTAGTCCACAATATAATGAAGAAAAACGTACCCCTTCACTCATCCGTCTTACTGAAACCCAGAGGTCACACTCGACAGGCAGAACAATTAAATCTTAACCTGCTGATAGTCCACAATGTTTACGGCCGTGGAACAGTATCTTTTGTTAGTGTAAAACTCTGGAACAACATCGCTGCCCTGATTAAATGTCAGCCAAATATGACGCAATCGCTCAGGAGGCTCTTCCTATCGGGGAATTGCCATTCACCATATTGATATCGTATTACAAACTATGTGTACATGCACATTGATTCTGTTCCTTTTCTTTCCTTACATGATCGTATTAGAAATTGTGATTTTCGTTTGAATTTTATTGATAAACATTGTACTCGCTAATTAAAACCACAATATGCAATGTCTATAACGGATCCTTAACTAGCCATATCGGCTACGGATCCGGTTGTTCTCGCAGAATGTTTTCTAATTCATTTCAGTTAAATAAAAACATCCTTCTATCTATCTATCTATCTATCTATCTATCTATCTATCTATCTATCTATCTATCTATCTATCTATCTATCTATCTATCTATCTATCTATCTATCTATCTATCTATCTATCTATTTTGCCCTACGTATATTCAACGTCATGTAGCAGTCTGTGTAGTGGGTCAAGGACAAGGGCGGGCCTTCTCCCAGCTACAGCAAACTCTACTTCTTGGAACTCACGTTGCCTCCAGTAGCGCCTCAAGCCTTCTTTTGCGAGTCCAGGACAGGTACAGACGAGGTGCTCCAGACTCCTGCAACCCTGGAGCACCTCCTCTGTACCTGTACTGGACTGGCACAAGAACGCTCGAGGGTCATGATAACCAATTGTAGGCAGCGCCTTTCAGCCACCACACTACACCACTTACTCTTTCCATACCACCCCCATCTACCAGCGCTCCAAAGCCTGGTGGAATTCCTGAGCGAGACGGACATTGCAGCCTACCGCTGAGCATGAGATGCCTTCCCGCCCCTCCCCTTGCCGCTGGCTTAATTCTGCCGCGCTGAACGAGCCACGCCATCCTGTAAACCTTCCTATCCTCCCTTGCTCTTCCATCAAACCATCCCTAAGACCCTCTGCCGTGTTCCCAATTAGGGCCGCTGAAATGAGCGTCTCAATCCTAGTTCTAATCACTACCAACACGTGTGAAACTCCCGTCGGCTTGTCTGCGGGCAAGACCGTACACTAGCTTAGACAGCCGCGCGGTGCTAAAGAAAGACAAAAGTTCTAAGCCACTTACACTGCAGGGAATGCTGCATGAAGTGGAGAGCAGTGATTCGCCTATGTCTTGTGTTTTTATTGAGTTTGTCGGCCGAGATTTTAGAAGTATCTTCGCTTCATTTGACCTAACTATGCAATTTACCTTTGATATGTCTAGGTATTTTGCTATGCTAATCTGGATACATTTAGTTTGTGTTTGCCCACTGTTCATCGGTCTTATGGGAATTCATCGGGGTATGCAAACCTGTGTTACTGTCGCACAGTGATTTATTTCTGTTTGCCTTTTCTTTATCCTTGGCGTTTTCCAGTTATTTTGGCTGACTTTGATCTCATTGTGCTACTAATTAGCTTTTTTATATTACTATGCCAACCTGGTTTATTTTAACCATTCCTAATTTCGGTCCACTTTAGCAGTTTTGGGTCAGTTATTAACATGTCCTGGCCCCGTTTACACCTGCCTTTTTCTGAGAGCGACCGTGACCTGAGTGGACGCCGATAGCCAGAATCCTCAAGTTACTCCGTATTTAGAAAAGAACTCAAGTCAGTTCCACGCTTGTGCAATCATAGTAAACGAAAGGGTTAGGACAGTTCTGTCAGTCATGTAGCACTAGCATTATCGTTATCACTGTCATGTATCTGTGGGGGCCAGGGCTAGGTAGGAAGACTAGGGCAAGCGCAAATGTGCTTTCCCCAACTGCACAACCTTTAGACTTCTCTTTGTTTGTCTTTGTTGATTTTTTTTCACCGATTTCTTGCTTTGTCTCTTTCTACAATGCACTTGGCGTAAGCACTATGATGCAGCTCTGGGCTGAGTGCAACAGTATGGCAGGTGGGTCCGGGTCAAGGGCAAGGAGGGTGTCTTTATTTCCTTCTTTGTGACAGCGGACATCGGGGACAGTGGACGTGGCGGGCCCCTAAAGAACTCCGTGGCTGAAACCAAACATGAAACAGTACAGTAACTTGAGACAGCTTCATTCAGACGAACCGAGAGAAGTGGTGTTTCTAGCTCCTAGGTAATTACAAATGTCTATGCGATATAAATATCAGTGATGCCACAAAATTCCTGCAGCTATTGTAAGGATGAAGTGCTTTCTCGCCCGTGCTCTGCTTTCGGTGAGACTTGTACGCACCACATTTATGGTTACAGTTTAAATAGAGAGCATTTACGTTGGGCGGGACTATTGTTCAGTGCATGCTGCATCCTGTTTCGGCCATGACTACAACTGTGGTTTCTGTTCGTGAATTTACGCAGGCAGGCACAGAGCTTGGCCCTCAAGTAATCGTTCAAGCACGCGTCGCCTTTTTCCGGTCTTCACGAGACATTTTTCGTGCGATCCGGCGAGGAACTGCGAGGTCAAGTGAAGGTGAGTAGTTTCGTCTTCATCTTTCGCGGTCTCGTTGCGATGCATAAGAGGAGCATTGCGCACGGACTATGCCAATTGTAACAGCAGGACGTGGATTCGGCCACGTAGCTTCCTGTGGATGTGGTTACTTTAGCGAAAGTGGGCAACCGCAAATTCAGGTCTCTCCTGGACGTGGGATTGTGCCAAGGAAGTGTAATCAAAATAGACGCACAAATGACATTCCGTGATGTAGATAAGAAGGAATCGGGAGAGATTTAAATAAAGTCACAAGGAGCAAGCAGACTGGCCAGGCCTGCTGCCCTCCGCTGGGGGATGATGCTAATTCATGACGGAATTTTATTAAAAGAAAAAGTTGGCACGCCGAGGCCTCAGAAGTAAGGAAACATGGCAGAGGCGGACGTCAGTGACGTTCACCAATTCCGAATCAGCATTGCGGAATAGTGTTCAACCAAGTATGATTTAACGTTATCGAACGAGGAAAAAAAAACGTTTCACGAAGATTAATTTGCTTTTGTTTTCACGACATTCAGAACTGCAGTGGATAGATCGCATGCTTGAAGATTTGCTTGTCAGGGCCGTTCGTGTACCGCGCGGACAATTTTCTTCTCTCTCCGTTCTCTCATCCTTGCCGCACGGGATCCATTGTCGTCGCAATTTGCCAGTTCCTGTAAACTATGTAGACAGCGACTAACCTTTTTCCAATGTTCTGTTTGAAGGTTCATCTTCAGAGTCATCACGAATGTTGCGCATAGTGGCCGTGGCCGTTAGGGAACCGCAGGGCTGTAATGGCGCATGTAGTCTCCCTCATCCCTAGAACGCCAGAGACATGCAGCGTTGTTTCGACAAATCGGCAGTTGCGCTCTCCTTAGGGAATTTATAATAAACAGCGTTATCTCTAATGCGGCCTACCTCACATTCGCTGGTAATTTTTCCTTCAAGTTAGGTCCTGTTAACTGCGCATTTATTCAAGGCCGAGGATTTGCCGCGCGCCGAATGATCTCGTATTGCTTGTCATGAAGGAAGGAAATGCAGACTCGTTCTTGCCCTCAGCAAACAAATACGCTGTGCTGACTATGGAATGTTGTGTCCTGGGCGACGATACCTAGAAAAGGCTTAAACATGCGGGTCGAATCCCCCGCCGCCGCGACTACGTTTCTATAGTACGAAATGAAGGATAGAAAGAAACAGTGCACCCTTGATCTTGATCCACTGCCTACTGCCGCATTCGACCGTTTATTGCCGTCAGCCAAGTGCTGCATGATGGTGATTGTGTGAAGGCCAACGCGCGATGATGTGTAGGAGCAGCCTAACTAGAAGTTGTGGGTTCGATGCCCGGAGTCGCGTAGACAACGTTTGACAGCCTTGCTATAGTCACCTGACCACTAGCGATAAAAGAAGAGACTCGCTGTTCCATCGCAACTGAAGACCAATAGTCCGAACAGAAGAAAGTTCCGCCAACGGCATTAATACATTCTGAAAGTGTGGAGTGGTAACAACGGACAAATTCGCACTGCTCAGCTTGTGAAGATGTATATTCGTGCCCATTTAAGTTACCACTCTACTGAACGCCTTCATTTCATGTTATGAGTTTCTAATACACTTGGATTATATTGTATCAGCACTTGTTCTCCTTGCTTCCTTTCGAAATGAGCGTATGCCGAGAGATCTGTAATAAGAATTATTATTAGGTTAAGCGGACGTCGTTGTTTTTTGCAGCCGTTGTAGTGAGCGCGCCTCAGAGCCAGTGGAGTTGTGGAAAAGGAATGAAATCGGAAATACAAAAAAGGAGTTAAAAAGGAAGGGGACGCTATGAGTCTGCAAATGACGATACTTCCATGTTTACTTATTTGAACACTTAACTCTGCCTCTCATTTGTATACAATATAAATCCATATTCATTGATTAATGAACCAGGAAGGCTTAGGGCCTCGTGAATAATGCCCAGTTCAGTCAATCATATCTGTCATACTGGCATGTCTGGACATTGTGATGCACATTTTCGTACATAGCAACGTTATGAGTCATCCACCATTGCATCATGTCGTGACTTGCATGATATGAACGCTCAATTAGTATCACACCATGCCGTTTATGATATACTGAATTAACGAAAATAAAACAGGATAACACAAAGCAAACACGATTACATAGGTTGGCATAGACATCCACAGCATGCTTTCGGTTCTCCATCAAATCTTTAGTACTTGACTGGGAAGTGATCCACGATGCCGTGTATGCTCAGCTGTGGAAGAGTGGTAAGCTGTGGCGCGTTAACACGCATCAGTTAGCGTACGTGACGTAGGTGAAACACAGATACCGTTAAGAGGACGCGGACTATCGCTGTCGTTCAGGATGACGACGCCCTTGGAGAGAATGTAGTAGTGTCTCGTGCGGCATATTGAACAGTGTGTTTATCAGAGGCTTGATTGACTCAGGACAAACGTGCTCTACTATAGTAGAGCTGTTGAAGCTGTCCCTGCTATGAGACATGACCTACAAAATTCATGTAGTTGAGATTTGACACAAGGCAACTATGGCTTACGACGTTAGGACCAACGTTACTAGACTAGCTTCAGTTGCGAAACTCGGCGGTGTTGCACGGAACCACCACCCTCCCACGCATTCGCCGCGCTGCCGTCGCAACCAGCTTCATCTCCTTGCATGGCGACTACGCGGACGGGTCGTTGCAGCGCTGGTGTTTTCTGTGATTACTTAGTTGACGGTGGGTTTTAGCAACCTCAGCGAAACTGCTGCCGTTACCGAGCTTATCAGCAGACAAGACCAGCATGTTGCGTTCAGGGCTGTACAAGCGACTACCTTAGCGATATCGACAGTTCTGCGCGGGGCATCTTGTAGATCTTGTAGGCTCCCAGCAGTGCGACACTTCGCTCGACGTGGGAGAGAACGACTTTTCGTGGCGAGCGGGTGGAATCGGTGCATGTATCGTTAGGTTCTATTTAGTGACACCCAGAATAAAAGGTTGCCGGACAAGCAGAGAGCCGGGTCACTCTGCATCGTCGACTCGAGCAGGTGGACAGAGTCGCTCAGCCGGCCCAGGTAGAGAAGGCAGACAGCCATGTTGTTGGTGAACAGGGGATTCTTTGGCTGCAGCTTGCTGGCTTCATCATAGAAGTGATACGCCTCTGCGTAGTTGTTCAGAGCCAGAGCCATCGTACCTTTGTTGATACAGATTTCGTACCCTTCCTCCAGTGTCATACTGTGATAGAGGGCCTCGGCTTTGCTCTGGGCTGTTTCCACATCCGCAAGCTGGAGGTATATCCTTCGAATAGCCGAATGCAGTTGTGCTTTACGTCCACTGTTCTTTTCTACAAGATCTACGCCACTTTGATAGTTATCACATAGTCCTTCTGGTTGAGAACGCAGTGGAGGATGGCAAAGTAGACTCGGCACTCGCGGTCTTCCCCAGCTTCATGGAGGCTTGTCTCAACTGTTAGCTCATATCCAAGAGGCTGCCACCTACAGATATGCCGTTTGTCAGGTGTCCAAGAATCCTGTGCGCAATACTGAGGGAAATGTAGAGGGAATTGAGGACCGTGCAGTGGTTACCCTGGAACCTTTCCTGACGGTTGCTTGTATTTCTTTCACGTACTGGTTGCGTATGTCTGCGACCCTACTTCTCTTTATGAGCTTAGACAGCTCGGTGAACTCTATTTTATCTCTCGAAATGGTTATTTGATCTCTTGGTGTTATTTAAAGAAGTTTTGAATAGTTTGCGAGAGCTTGTTTACATCATTTCTCAGGGCTTTGCCTCCGTCTTCGATTCTTGCTTTGGAGATCAGCCTAGTAATGTTGTTGTTCATCTTCTCTACGTCCTAATTTTCTCGTTCTCTTAGAGCCTCACCCATCCTCTTCAGTGCAATCCTCAATTCTTACATTTTTGTCTTCACAAGACCGAGCTTCGCCTGTTTCCGTGATTAACTTTATTTTTGATCTCTCCAGATTGAGAGTCATCATCGCCCTTACTAGCCTGTGATCACTATTTTCCTTATCATGCTAACAACTTCAGTGTCATGTACGGACTATATCTGCACCACTGCACGCTATTAAATCTATTTGATCTTTTTTTGTCGGTTAAGGTTTTTTCATGTCCACTTCGTCTTCCAATGTTTTCTATAGAAAGTACTCATTGCATGGAGTTGATTTCTTTCTACATCTCACCTCATTCCTATCGGCTATACCGTAGTTTTCGACTGTCTGTACTCCTTTTTGTTTCTTTCTTACTTTCGCATTTTACTGGGTGCGTACGTCGTTAACCTGATTTCACATCCTCATAAAAGCGTTCTACACTCTCGTAGTCATGGCATGTCGTTCAAGGGTACTGTATTATTTTTAATTTCTGTCTCCCGTTTAGTTTTATCAGGACACCGGCTATCCTTTCATTAATGCTTTAATGTCACTGGCGAGATCGATGTGGACAAAGAATGCCACACCTTATTGACGCTTCTCTGGCATTCCTCTGGAGTGCATTGCATGCTTATTATTAAAAAATAAGTATACTTCTTGTTGACTAGGCTCGCTAAGGCCCAATTAAAACGTTGTTGCTTCATTTGAAAGACTTCGCGTTTTTAAGAGATGATATCTTTGATTTCCAATAGCCGCCTTTCAGCATCCAGAAGCTTCTTTAGCTTTCTGTGTTCATACCAGCCTGGTTGCATCCGTGGCTAGAAGCTGTGGTGTTGCTGCTGTCGTTGGTCCATTGTTTCGTTCGTTGGATGATATAGGTGATGGTGGCAGAGGTGTTGCAACAGGAAGGCCTATTGCTGTTCTGGTGCGCAGCTGCGTTAATGAGATGAGGCATGGTAGTGTTGAGAGCCCGTATGTATCACTTGCCCAAACTCGTCTTTCGTGTGGGGTTCTTTCAAAGGTGATACAGTGCAAGGATAAGGCCGCGGAGAGCATAATGCGCGAACGAACACGACAAAAATAGTAGTGTAGATGACAGAAAGAGAACTTAGAAAAAAATTACTGCATATCCACGAAGTGAATGCTGATGATGATGGGGCGAAGCACAATGCATCGAGCATTGACATGACTATTCAGCGATTATGATGTTTATTGTTGTTGTCGATAAAGTCTTGAATTCCTGTTGCCCTTTGGTATAACCGCTCGGTGGTCGGTGAAGGCGTAGTCGAGGGGTTCTTCGTCAAGGAGTTGTAGAGGAGAGTTGGCAGACTAGATCAAAGCACTACCCCCTGTTGGTTGCGGCGTGCATCACATTCCTCCTGGGAGACTGCGCTGACCAGCTCAACGCTGCAGGAGCAGCGTCGGCTGATCCAGCGAGCACGTGGAGTGGCGCGAGCCAATGGGGCCCTGAACTAAGGGCTCCACCCTACGAGGAAGATCCCTCATTCCGTTTCAAATAGATGTTTACTCCCTCTCTCCTCTGGGAAACAATTTTCAGGGTATATACGTATTGCCGCATTTCAAGTTCAGTCAGCTCCCGCCCTTCGATTCGCCAGGTTGCCGCTTATCCATTCCACAACTTGATAATGATCGATGGTCGTGGTTGGGTTAAGGAAAGGACGCTAATTTCTGCAGCCCATATAGAGAGCAAGGCTAAGCATCCATGGTGGTAGGGGGAAAGGGAGTGAAAGAGATAGAGAGGAGAGAAAAGCCGCAGTGGAGGGCACCGGAAATTTTGGCCACCTGGGGTTCTTGAACAGTACACGCGCCTCTGGCATTTTCGCCTCCATCGAAAATGCGACCGCCGCGTCCAAGATCGAACCCGCGTTTTTTTTTTTTTTGGGTGGCAGCCGAGTACCATAACTATACAACCGCGGCACAGCATTCATCGCAGAAAGAGCATTTCAATAGAGCGCCGTTCGCTCTCTCTCACGACAGCAGGAGACACTGTCTGGGTGCACCGTTTCCAGGATCGGCCCACATCTGCGCTTCGACAGTAGACTACGGCGGACGGATGGACACTGTGAGGTCTTAAGGGGCTTCGCCCCTAAAGGGATTGAAATAATGAAAGAAATAAAAATAGAAAATTTGGTCATGTCACCTAAGTGTGTACGAAAAAATCCCCTCTACCGGCTTTCGGGAATTGTGATGCGACAGGTTCCAAAATGACCGCGATGCAGATGTTTCTCAATGAAGATATAGCTGACTATTTCGGTCACGTTACGGCTGTCCCTGACACTGTTCATCGAGGCATCTCGCGCGGTCTTTAGACTCACTGTTCCTCGCGTGCTTTTTTTTTCTTTTTATCCCCTTAACGGCATCAAATGCTGGGGAGGGGGGATTGCACAGATAGGATTTGGTAGTTTAGCGTCGCACTCCTCGAGTAACTTATCAGTGAGTGCGCAAAGCACGGACGACTGCGCCACCTCGGAGCCCTCGCTGTTGGTATCCTCTATCACGCCGCATGCAGTCACCGGCCACTCCTCACGAGTATCATCTGAAAGCTCACTGCTTCGGTCCCTTTAACCATGGACCGCTAATCGGACAGCCCGTCCATTTTTACCCTCTGCTTTAGAAGTTGTGCGTAATCCTTAGGTGTGATCGTTGCGTCGGTCCCCTCGTGTAGCTTATGCGTGAGTGCGCAAAGCACTGCCGACTGAACCGCATGGAGCCCTCACTGTTGTTCTGCGTTATCACCACGCACGAAGTCCTCTGTTGCTCCTCGCGTGTCTCATCTGACAGCTCAGCCACTGTTTCGGTCTCGTTAACCATGGACCGCTCATCAGACACCAGGTCCATTTTTACCCTTTACTATAGATGTGCGTGATCGTTAGGTGTGATCAGTGCATCAATCCCGACAAGTAGCTTATCCGTAAGTGCTCCAAGCACGGCTGAGTGAACCGCCTCGGAGTCCTCGTTGTTCTTATACATTTTTTACAACCTGTCATCTGTTGCTCCTCCTGTGTTTCATCTTGTAGCTCAACTTTTGCTTCTGTCTCTTTAACCATGGCTCGTTCACGTGACGTCCCGTGGATTGTTACCCTTGCCTCTAGAAGTTGTGCGTAGTCGTTAGGTGTGATATGTGCATCGGTCCCCACGAGTACCTTATCCGTGAGTGCTCTAAGCACGGCTGAATGAACCGCTCGGAACCCACCTTGTTGTTCTCCGTGTATTACAACTAGTCATCTGTTGCTCCTCCTGTGTTTCATGTGGCAGCGCAACTTTTGCTTCTGTCTCTTTAACCATGAATCGTTCATCTGACATCCCGTGGAATGTTACCCTTGCCTCTTGAAGTTGTGCGTAGTCGTTGGGTGTGATCAGTGCATCGATCCTCACGAATACCATATCTGTGAGTGCTCTAAGCACGGCTGAGTGAACCGGCTTGGAGCCCTGCTTCTTCTTCTCCGTTTATTAGAACCAGTCATCTGTTTCTTCTCGTGTGTTTCATCTGGCAGCTCAGCTATTGCTTCTTTCTCTTTAACCGTGGATCGTTCATCTGCAGTCGCGTGGATTGTTACCCTTGCTTCTTGATGTTGTGCGTAGTCGTTAGGTGTGGTAAGTGCATCGGTCCCATCGAATTGCTTATCCGTGAGTGCGCAAAGACCGGCTGTGTGAACCGCCTCGGAGCCCTCGTTGTTCTCCTCCATTGATTACAACGCACGCAGTCATCTGTTGCTCCTCGTGTGTTGCATCTGGGAGCTCAACTTTTCCTTCTGCATCTTTAACTATGGATAGTACATCTGACATGCCGTGGATTGTTACCCTTGCCTCCAGAAGCTCTGCATAGTCGTTAGGTGTGATCAGTGCATCGGTCCCCACGAGTACCTTGTCCGCGAGTGCTCTAAGCACGGCTGAGTGAACCGCCTCGGAGCCCTCGCTGTTCTCCGTTTATTACAACGGACGCAGTCATCTGTTGCTCCTCCTGTGCTTCATCTGGCAGCTCAACTTCTGATTCTGTCTCTAACCATAGATCCTTCATCTGAAATCCCGTGGATTGTTGCCCTTGCCTCTAGAGGTTGTGCGTAGTGGCTAGGTGTGATCAGTACATCAGTTCCCATGAGTACCTTATCCGTGAGTGCTCTAAGCATGGCAGAGTAAACCGCCTCGGAGCGTCCGTTGTTCTTCTCTGTTTATTACAACGGACGCAGGTCTGTTACTCCTCGTGTGTCATCTGGCAGCTCAGCCTTTGCTTCTGCCTCTTTAACCATGGATGGTTCATCTGACATCCTGTGGGTTGTCACCTTTGCCTCTAGAAGTTGTGCGTAATCGTTAGGTGTGGTCAATGCCTCAGTCCCTCGAGCAGGCTATCCTTGAGTGCGCGAGGTATGGCCGACTTCACCGCCTCGGAGACCTCACCGTTCTCTGTTATCACCACTCATGCACTTGCCCCATGTTTCTCGCGTGTCACTTGAGAGGTCAACTATTGCTTCGGGCTCCTTAACCATGGAACGCTCATGGGACACCCCGTCGATAGCCGCCACTTCCCATATAAAAGTCCGGCGTAATGTTTAGGTGTGCCCATTGCGTCTGTTCCCTCGAGTAGATTATCCGCGAGTGCGCTAAGCATGGCTGACGGAACCTCCTGGGAGCCTTTTCTGTTGTTCTCCGTTATCTCCACGCACGCAGCTACCTGTTGCTCGTCGCATGTCTCATTTGAGAGGTCAGCTACTGCTTCTGTCTCTTTAACCATGAATCGTTCATCTGACACCACGTTATTGCCCTTTCCCCTTGAAGTTGTGTGTAATCGTTGGGCGTGATGAATGTGTCGATCCCCTTATGGTGCTCGGCTACCACCCTAAATGCGTGTGTTCGATCCCGGCTATGGCGGTCGCATTTTCGATGGAGGCGAAAATGCCAGACGCCCGTGTACTGTGCGTTATCAGTACATGTTAATGAACCCAAGGTGGTCAAAATCACCGGAGCTCTCCACTACGGCCTTTCTGTCCTTTCTATCTATTTCACACCATTTCCCCCACCCCTGCGTACGCTTAGCCGAGCTACCTACATGGGCTGCAGGAATTAGCATCCTTTACTAACCTAACCACCACCACCACCACCACCATAATCATCATCATCATCACCATCATCATCATCATCATCATCATCCCCTGCAGTAGCTTCTCCGTGTACGCGCAAAGCGCGGCCGATTGACCGTTCGAAGCCCTCGCATTTGTTCTCCGTCGATTTTTACCCCTTCTAGAAATTCTGCGTAATCGTTAAGTGCTTCGGTTACCTCGTATAGCTTTATTCGAGAGTGCGCAAAGCACTGCCGACTGCACGGCCTCGTTGCCCTTGCTGTCTTTCGCTGTTATCAACACATACGCAATCTACTGTTGCTCCTTGCGTGTCTAATCTCACTGCTAAGCTACTGAGTTAGAGAGAGAAACTTTATCGATCAATGGTCCTGAAGCTCGACCTTCCTAGGCCAAGGTGGGCGGCGTCCACGTTGACACCGTGAGGCCAAGCTGGGTAGCTTCATCGCGGATCTTCTGGACTGCCCGTAGTTAAACCTTTTGTAACTTGCTCCTTCGGAGTCTAGTCCAGGTTTCCCATTCTTCATCAGGGTTGGTGCGAGTCGCTGGGCACCCTTCCAGCATGTGTCTGATACCAGTGATGTCGTCACATGTACTGCATTTTACTTCTAGTTCTAATGGGCGCTGAATTTTGTTCATAATATATGGTGTCTGATACATCTCCGTTTGAAGTAGTCTCACTGTAACTGCCTGAGCCCTCTTCAGCTTTGGGTGTGGCAATGGGAAGTGCCTACGCTCTATAATATAATGTTTAGTGATATCCTATGTGTTGAAAAAGAATCTCTTGTCTTCACATAATGGTCGTGGTTTCTGACTCGGCTTTGACCGGCATGCCAAGCAAGTCCTCGTGCCAGGGCGTTTGTGACCTCGTTGAGGTTCACTGGAGTCTCATGCACCTGCCCTATATGCGGAGGAAACCATCGAATTTCAGTTTCTGGAACGTTTTCTTTGCCTATAAGTTTAGCGACACTCCCGGCTACATATCTTTTCGCAAAATATTTCATTGTAATTTTTGGAGTCGCAATAAAATACACGAATATTTTCTACCTGTGATAGCTAGAGCTATCGCAGCCTGCTGTGCTACCAAGGATTCATTATTGTGGATGGTCAGAGCGGCCCGTATGACCCCTTGGTGGCCTACTACAACGTCTGTGTAAGCCTCTTTGCTCCTCACCGAGGCCACACCAACAAGAGCGACCTGCGGTCCCATCTTTCCAATTTCTTTCAATATTGCTTGTGCCTTCGCTTTCCTCCTGTCGGTATTGTGTTCCAGAGTGCATGTTCCTCGCGAGAGGAGTGGTTTTGATCGCTTCTCTCAGCTCAGTACTAAGTTCTACTTCAGCCTCCCTTGGGTCGCATGACCTGTTAGTATCCATCCCTATTGCTTTAAGTATGGTCCTCCCCGCACGCGTCTTTGTTAGCCTTTCAAGTTGTGCCATCTGTTCTGTTTTCGCTCTCTCCTGATAGGTGTATGTACCCCTAGCTCTAGTAGTCTTTCGTTTGATGTGCTCGTGGGCACACCAAAGGTAGTCTATCAATTTTCTGCTCATTATATTGAGCTTATTTCGCTCTGCGACCATCCATTTAAAGAAGGCAGCTATATATCTGAAGTGACAGAGGGCGAACGCCTGAACTAGTCTCAGTCTTGATGTACACTGCCTTCTCGCAGACCCCTGTGTGATTTTTGTGATTCTCCTTAGTAGCCTGATGACTTGGTTTACTTATTCGGGATATTCTGTATAGTAGTGAGGTTTCTACCACCCGCTTCGATGTTATAGACTGATACTCTAATCTTATCCGCTCGTTTTATTTCAGATCCATCATTACATTTTAAAGGGATTTAAGCTGTTTTCCGGGGTCATATATCCGTTAGGTCTCCCGCCCCTGCCCCTTCGCTTCAGTATTAATATTTCCGATTTTTTGGCCGAACACTTCAGCAACTTTTTGCGTGATGTGTTCTCCACAGCTTAAACACTCTCCTGAAGTCTGGTCTCCCTTTCTTCTGAATTTCCATTTGCGATTCATATGGTTACATCGTCTGAATATATCGGAAAGCATATGGCTTCAATTTGCTCCAGTTCTTTTGCAACCCTGGTCATAACCAGTTTAATTAAACAGCATGGGTAATAGTACTGCACATTGTAGGGTTCCTCTGCAGCCCAGGGTATTTTCTTTTGATTTTAGTTCTCCCAATGTAAGAGTTGCCTGTCTACTATTGAGAGACGACTTGCAATGACACAGAAAAGCCTGGTCGTTAGACTCTGCGCAGAAAGGACCTCCAGAATGGATTTATGTGCTACTAGGCTTTCTCCATATCTATTCCGAGAATTGTTCTCGTATGTATCGGGCTGACCTGTACATTCTGCTGCTTGACCAGGGGCATAAAATCTTCGATCGATAACCCGGGCCGAAAGATGATCATGTTATAAGGAAGGATGTCTTTCTGCTCAATATAGCTCGTCAGCCTATTGAGAATGACATGTTCTATTGCCTTTCTTAAGCACGATGTAAGTGAATTGTCCAGACCTAGCGGTTTCCCTTTTTGGTACAAGGACAGTGTTAGCCTTCTTCCACTCTTCCGGGTATTGCCCTTTTCGCCAGAGTTTATTAAAGTGATGTTAGGAATTCGATGGACTCATCGTGAAATTTTCATAGAAGTTTGTTCGTAACGCACCCGAGTCTGGCTGCAGCTCTACTGTAAATATTTCGTAGGGCCGCTCCTATTTCGCCCTCTGTAAATTCGCTATCCATTTCCTGGCAGGGTTCCCCCGCATACTCTATGTTATCATCCCCATTGTTGGACTGCACTAGCAGTAGATATTTCTCCACAAGTTGAGTCATGATCTCCTCCTGAGCTTCGTCTTGGCTCACTTGATGTACTAGCTTGCCAATCGTCGTAAGTTTACCCGATTTGGTGTCGCCGTCGCTCAATAGGTGCCTAAGAAGGTTCCAACTACCTCCATGTTTGACTTTACCGTCTGTCATATTACAGGCCTCGTCCCACTGCTGCTTCGCGAGCGTTTTTGATTGTCCTTCAATTTGCGTGTACAGCTGCGCGATCTTTTTCCTGGGTCTTCGGTTAAGCCTTTGTGTTTTCCATATTTGTAAGATGAATTGATTGGCTTCAGTCAGATGCGCTAGTCTACTATCCATGCTTTCTCTTTCCTCGTGGGTCTCAATTTCTGTTGTAGCCTCCCTGAGTTCCTCCCGAGTTGGGTAACCCGGGTGTGGTGGTTCTTTTTGGGCTCTCAGACACAGACAGCAGAAAAACACTTATCGACAGCGCGAGACAGTACATACACACTTTCAATGGCCAAACAATACAACACAAACAACACACTCTGACCCCTGCTCTCTCGCGAGTAATCGGCGCGTCCCGTCCACGTGAAGTCAGAGGTCCGTCGGCACCACTCACAGAACCGCGGTTCCTGAAGGCGGCACACGCTGACAACCGGAAGGCACGAAGAGCCGCGCGCTCGCGCACGAGCAGATCCTCAGCTGCTCGCTCACAGGAGCGCGTCGGAATTCGTTGCGCCCGACGTACCACAAAGGCCACGCCCTCAGCAAACAATGGTGCCAGATGCCATAATACGCAGCACCGTGATCAAGTTCTCAGCAGGCGGTTGCACCGGACTGGAACCTGCGCGTCACCGTGAGCACGCCCTCAGCAGATGGTTCTGCCGGACCCGAACCGACTCAATACCATGGCCACGAGTCGGTAGCTGGTAGGTCTCGGCCACACTACAGTCCCAGCTGCTCGCCCTGGCCCGCTCGCACGTCCACCATGGTGCAGCCAGCAAGGCCCGGTCCAGAACACCCATTCGCCACCTGGGAACGCCCCCAGGTCGTCTCGGCTGGTCTGATGGCACCGGCTTGGTGCGTCTGCTCTTCTGGGTCGAACGTGCCGCTTCAGACGCTGACAACGCTCCATCAGCCGTCGGCGTTCTGGAAGCGACGCGCTTCACGTCCCCCGTGCCAAAGCACGCGCTGTTCGTCGTCTTCGTTCCTCGTTTTTCCGTCGAAACAGGCTCTTACTACACCAGGTCTAGAATGATCAAATTCTACCCTCTTTGCTCTAATCTTTCTAAAGAATCCCAGTCTGGGCACCGGAAGGTTCTGACCTCATCCTTCGACGTGCCTACACCTATGTGTAAGATATAGTTATCACTGCCCAAATGAGTTCCCGAGTTCTACCATGCAGCGTTTGCCGCGTTGTTAACAAAAGTAAGGCGAGGCATGGTTTCCCTGCATGTGGATGTACCACACAGTAGGAGGAAAGCCGGATCAGTGATCAAGCATAACGCCAGGTCTGTGGCCAGATCCCATAGACATTCTCCTTTCTTTGTATTCCAAGTGTAACCCCACGTCTGATATGGTGCAATAATGTCTCCTCCTATGATAAGTAGAGGATTCTTAGCTGTTGCGAGCGTTTTGTTAAAAAGCGCCCTAGAGATCTGTCTGGTGTCTTCAACCTCCATTGTAAACGCATGCGTGAAAGAGACTGTTCCATCAAGTAAGTCCTTGGCTATTTCTTGAGAGCTTCGCACTAGGAAAGGGCCTGTGATCTTCAGTAAACATAGGTGCTCCTGTAGATCCTGTCCTACGAAGCCTTTCCAGGATCCTTTTCCGGTTACAATTGTTCTGAACGGGCATTCAACCTTGTGGGTTTTGCGGCGAAGAATGCTTCTAAAGAGTTGGTTGCTGCTTTTTCTACTTTCTTCCGAAGGTATTCCAGGCTGAAGTCCTTAAGGACTTACTTGATGGAACAGTGTCTGGCACGCATACGTTTTCAATGGACGCTGAAGACCTTTTTCATTCCATTCCTCGCGGAGGCTTTTCTTGTGCAGTTAGCGCCTGTCCTGTGCTCTTTGTCTGTCCGTGTGGTCCTTTGCGCTACATTTTTTCAAGAAAAATAGCCAAAGAAAACGTTTTGCTAAGACAGAATGGTCCCCAGCTTCGCCGAGTCGTCATGGTTCACTTCGTGGAGATGCGTGGATTTTTTAGGGGCGAAGCTCCTTAAAGGGACTGACAACCGATTTTAAGGACCCTTATTTTTATGGCGCAATGGAAAGCTCGCCCTCTGTACTGTTTTCACCTGCAGCGGTTACTTCCAAAGGCGCGTGGATACTTTGCACGCAGAATTTTTCGATCTGAGAAGCCTCTAAAAAACGCAGAGTGCGCACTCTAGCAACGTTGAAAAGTGATCGCGATACCGATAATCCGCCTCGCTTCCGGACATCGTTCCGCTTTCGCAGGAGGGAGCGTAGCTGTGATTAACCACCCGCACTTTGACCTGTTCAACTACTTTTCGAAATAAAAAGACTGTGCGACGAGCTGGCATTTTTGCCAGGCCGATATTGTATTTGTAAGGGGTTCTTTCGCATGTCCGCGCCTACTTCATGAATGGCCGAGCTCCGGCGCTGCCACTCTGGCCATAGCCGAGCCAAGCCAGGCCAGCTAGATCCGAAACCACGCTTTCGCACGTGACGGCAGAAGCGTGCAGTAGCAACGCGCGCTACAAACGAAGGGTTATCTGCACATTTTAATTGACAATAAGCTTACAATATCAAAAGTTTCATGCGGTCCGATACTAATAAACAGATAAAATATTGCGTAAATTTGTAGAAGGCCACGTGACCGCACTCTAGCTCTAGTTCGTATGTTTGCCGCTTGAGTTACCAAACGTCAGTTTTCGCGACTTTGCATGAAGAAATAAAAACATAAACCCGTGTTTATCAAGGAAAAGTGGCGTCGTTTGAGCCAATGCAACATACAATCTTTCCGCCGGTGGGGTCATCTCAATTCAAGTTTGGGCGGTTGTCTGTCCCTTTAAGGCGTAGGCTTGTCTGCCGTAGTTGTCCGTCGTAGCCACTTCGTCTCCATCGAACGCTGAGCTGCCTCGAACGCTGGCACGCGCTCTTGTGTCACCAGTTCACGCAGGTTCCTCTTCGTCCACTCCGGCATCACTCAGTTTCGGTTTCGTTTCGTATTACATCACAATAGCCCCAGTTTTGAGTAGTTGTTCACAACTTTTCTGGAAGGTAGAAGATGCGAAACGAATACCACAGTGATCTAGAGAACTCAGTTGTCTGTCCATACAGCACGAAGCATGGCTAAATTAATCCGGAACTCGGCACGATTTACGATGAACCTCCGGAGCTTCGCCAACTCATCACCATTCACTCCGAGGATATGCGTGGATTTTTTTGTCTAAAAGAGTTGCTAGTCGCTACCACATTCCCTTCCTTCACATACTGATTTGCAGCCAGTAAGTTTTGCATCGTTCGTTAATGTTTCCTGCAGAATAATCACCTTTGGTTTGTCCCTACTTGGTCTACTTAATAGACGCAGTAGTTCCTTTTTGTTGAAGAGGCCGCGAAGGTTCCATTGCCACGCACTAAAACTATGGTTGCTATCCATGATTATTGGCCAGATTTATTTTGCTATCACCCGCAATCGTTCTCTTTGGAGCACGCCCGACGTTCCGGTAAGCGGCTTTACGCTTTCCGAGTCTGACGGCAAGAATTTGTCGTCGTCGTCGCATCTCGTTTCAAGTTTCTTGAATCTCTAATCAAGCGGTATCCCCCATTTCCATAGTTTGTATTTTCTTAAAAGTTAGTCTTTTCCGTCGCCTCTAATTTCCTTAATTACCTCCTTAACTCGCTGAGGACCGAGAAAACCGAGTCAGTTTCGGAACTAACTGGTCTCTTTGTCGGGCGAGGGAGCTGTCTCCCTTGCTTGGTTCGTTGCTTTGACTTAATTGCTCGGCTACTGCAACGCTGGCAGGACTCGGCTATGTCTTCTTGTTGAGTTCTATTGCCTGTTTGGTCAGCTCTTCGTTAGCCTTTCTCAAAGAGTTTACCTCCCTAATCAGCCGCTCTATTCTGGTCTTCTTGCTTTCAGTCACTATCGGCGCGGCGGCGCCACCGAAGGCTCCCACCCTACCTTTCACTTTATCGGCCCAGGCAATCCAAGCTGTCGGCTTGGCATAAGGCATTGCGTCTTCTGAGGTCACCCGTGCTCCTCTCGACTTGGAGACCTTTCTCCCCCTGGGTAGAGATCGGCGTCTGGAACTCGCGCGGCTCCGAGAGCGTGAGTGTACTCTGGGGCCCTGCTGGAGGCTTGGCGCCTGGTATGGCGTTTCCACAGGCACTCTCGTGGCCGATCGCGACCAAGCGCGTTCCCTTCGGCAAGCCCGTACCACGTAGGGGATTTGAAAACGCTGCTTGCACGCCTTGTCTCCAGCTGGGTGGTCTCCTCCGCAGAACTTGCACTTGGCCGTGCAAACGGGGTCCACCGATGAGCTTAGGGCTCCACACCCTCAACACTGAATAGAGTCCGGCGTACGGCACACGTCCGAGCGGTGTCCTGCGCTGCCGCAAGTGAGGCACACGTCAAATTGTTTCCTGTATAGATAGCACCTGACCAAAGTCGGTCCATATCGAACAAAGTTCGGCACTCTTAGTCCGTCGAAGAGGACGAAAGCCGAGCCTGAAGTCTTGATGCGCTTGGCGGCAAAGCGAGGGGGTTGCGCTCGTGCACGATTTTCTTGTAATAGTGGAGCGGGAGTCCCTGATGTCGACTCTTCCAACCACCCCTTTTAACGTTGCGTGCGGGCCGCTTCGTCCGCGCTGACTTCCTATTCCATATCCACGATCTTGAAGGACTTAATTCTCACGTCGTTTGCCGCATGGTCTGGTTTAAGCGTGCTGACCACCACGAAATCTTGCGTGAAGTTAGGACACACCACGTCTTCATTCACCACGTTAAGGCTAGCACTTGGTGTGATGACGAGAAAAGGCCACTAAAGTGGCGAAAATCAACTACCACCTCGACGCTTGGTGTCAGTGCATTCTTAGCACCGTCACAAATGCGATGATGTGCTTGAAATCGTCATACCTTGAAAATAGGCCAGCGGTCAACATCAAAAAACACGGAGCAGATGTGAAACACTAAGCTACTGCTTCGGTCCCTTTAACAATGGACTGCTAATTGGACAACCCGCCAATTTTCACCATTTCCTGTAGAAGTTGTACATAATCATTAGGTGTGATCAGCGCGGTGGTGACCTCGAGCAGCTTATCCGTAGAGCGCAAAGCACGGCCGTCTGAGCCGCCAAGGAGCCCTCGCTGTTCTCTGTTATCACTCAGTACTCCTCGCGTGTCTTATCTCACAGCTCCGCTACAGCTTCGCTCTCGTTAACCGTCGACTGCTCGTTGCACGCACCATAGATTTTCCCTTTCCTCTAGAAGCTGTGCGTAATTGTTAAGTGTGGCTCCCCCCGGGATAGTTATCCGTTAGTGCGCAAAACGCAGCCGACAGTACCGCCTCGGATGCATCGCTGTTGTTCTCCTCCATTACCACAACGCGGGCAGTCGCCTTCTGGTCCTCACATGTCTCATCTGACAGCTCAGCTACTGCTGCGTCTCTTTTTCTCTTTATCGCTCGTCGGATACACCGTCGATTTTCACCCTTTATTCTATAAGTTGTGCGTAATCGATAAGTGTGGTCACTGCTTGGGTCATCTGGAGTAGGTTAACCGTATTGCGCAAAGCACGCCCTGTTGAATAGGCTCGGATCCCTCGCTGTTATTGTCAGGCGATTTTTACCCCCTCCTCTAGAAAATGTGCGTAATCGTAAGGTGTGATAATCGTATCGGTCCCGTCGGGTAGGTTGTCTGGGAGTTCTCAAAGTACGGCCGACTGGACCGCCTCGGAACCCTGACTGTTGGTGTCTGCTGTAACTACGCACGTAGTCGCCTGTTGCTCCTCGCGTCTTGTCTGACAGCTCAGCTACGGCTTCAGTCTGTTTAACCATGGACGGCGCGCAGCAGGACACCCTGTCGATTTTTACTGTTTCCGCCAGAATTTATGTATAACCGCCATGTGTCATCAGTGTGTAGGTCCCATCGAGAAGTTTCTGTGTGAGTGCGCAAGCACGGTCCGCCTCGAAGACCTCGCTGTTGTTCTCCCTTATAGCCATGCACGGAGCTACCTTTTGCTGCTCGCGTATCTCGTTTCAGAGCTCAGCTACTGCTTGTGTTTCTCTAACCATGGCTCGTTTATCTGACACCCCGCCGATCTTTATCTTTTCTCCTAGAAGTTTTGCGTAATCGTTAGGTGTGATCAATGTGTCGACTCCCTCGAGCAGCTTATCAGTGATTGCGCAAAGCACGGCATACAGCACCTGAGTCCTTCTCGGAGCCCTCACAGTTGTCCGCTGTTATCACCACGCGTACTGCCGTCTGATGCTCCTCGTGGGACTTATCTGACAACTCGGCTATGGCTGCGGTTTCTTTTACCATTTATGGCTCATCGGATACGCCGCCTTTGCTGAAGATGTGCATAAGCGATATGTGTGTTCAGTGTCGGTCCTTTGGAGTAGCTTTTCCGTAGTGTGCAAGCAACGTCCGGCTGAATCGGCTCGCATCCCTCGCTGTTGTCCGCCGATTTTTACCCCTCTCTTCTAGAAATTGTGCGTAATCGTAAGGTGTGGTCAGTGTGTGTCGGTCTCTCGAGCAGGTTATCCTTGAGTGCGCAAAGTGCGGCCGACTGGACCGCCTCCGAGTCCTCACTGTTGGTCTCTGTTATAACCACGCACGTGGTCGCCTGTTGCTACCTGTGTGTCTTACCTAACAGCTCGGCTTCTGCTTCGGTCTCTGTTACGATTTCGCGCTCATTGGTGACCCCTTAGATATTCACCCTTTCTTCTAGATGTTGCCCGTAGTCGTTAGGTGTGCTCAGCGCCTCGGTCCCTCGAGCAGGCTATGTTTGAATCCGCAAGGCACGGCCGACTTAACCGCCTCAATCACCCCGCACTGTTCTCCGTTGGCACCACGAATGCAGTCGCCTGATACTCCTCACGTGTATCATTGAGAGCTCAACGACTGTTTCGGTCTCTTTAACCATGGACCGCTCATAGGACACACCGTCGATTTTTACTCTTTCCTGAAGAATTGTGCATAATCGTTGGCATGTTCAGTCGTCAGCGCCTAGAGAAGCTTCCAAATGAGTGCAAAGCACGGCAGATTGAGCGGCCTCGGAGACATCGCTGTTGGTTCCTGTTATCAGCCCGCACGCAGTCGCTAGTTGCTCCTCGCGTGTCTCGTCTAACAGCTTCAGTCTATAACCATGAACCGCTCATCGGACAGCCCGTCGACTTTTTCCTCTAGATGTGCATAGTCGTTACATGTCATTTTGCTTCGGTTCCCTCGAGTAACTTATCCATGAGTGCGCAAAGCACAGCCGACTCAACGCCTCAGAGCACTCGCTGTTGTTCTCCGTTATCACCACACGCGCAGGCACCTGTTGCTCCTCGCGTGTCTGATCTGACAGCCCAGCTACTGCTTCTGTCTTTTTAACCATGGACAGCTCATAGGACACCCCGTGGATGCTTACCCTTTCCTCCAGAAGTTCTGCATAGCCGTTATGTGTGATGACTGCGCAGTCCTCTCGAGAAGCTTCTCCGTGAGTGCGCAAAGCACAGCCTACTGAACCGCCTCAGAGTACTCGCTGTTGTTCTCCGCTATCTGTATGCATGCAGTCGGAGCAGCTCATCTGACAGCTGAGCTACTCCTACGGTATCTTTAACCATGGACCACTTCTAGGACACCCCGTTAATTTTTACCCGTTCCTGCAGAAGTTGAGTATGACTGTTACGTGCATGTGATCAGTGCGCATGTCCCCTGGAGAAGCTTCTCCGTGAGTGCGCAAAGCACGCCCGACTGAACCGCCTCGCAGCGCTCGCTGTTGTTCAGTGTTACCACCCCGCACACAGTCACCTGTTGCTCATCGCGTGACTCATCTGACAGCGCAGTTATTGCTTCGGTCTATTTTACCATGGGCCGCGCGTCCGACACTCCGTCGATTTTTACCCCTTCTTCTAAATGTAGTGCGCAATCGTTAGGTGCGATCAGTGCACCGGTCCCCTCGAGAACCTTATCCGTGAGAGCGCGAAACGCGGCCGACAGCACCGCCTCGGAACCATCGCTTGTTCTCCATTACCACCCCGCGCGCAGTGCACTGGTGGTCCTTACGTGCTTATCCGTGAGTGCGCAAAGCCCGGCTGTCTGATCCTGAACCGCCTCGTGCGCCATGTAGCGGCTTCGTTCTGTAGACATCAGCAGCAAGTTGGCTAGCTCTGCCCATACCTGTCGCCCCCACATTCCAGTCAGCTTTTCCCGCGAAACCGTACCGTCATATTTCCCTACTAGCGCCCTTCTAAAAACAATTACTTAGGCTCTCAGTCTATAACTGCATCGAATGTTTGACCTGAGCTTAACGGATTACACTGCCAGTCCAGGTTGCTTCTGCTTATACTGTCCCCAACCCGTCTGTCACTGCCACGCCTGACTCCAGTGCGGACGCTGCCACCTTCGCGACCATTGATCTGTTCTCTTTATGCGCTGCTGACCTAGTGCCTTGGCCTTATAACTGAGCCCTTACTGTGGCAGTCCCTCGCAGAGTGATCAGTTCCTTTGCATTCAAGACATCTTTTTTGTTCACCTTGCGTCCGTGTAGGCATTTCCGGATGCTTTAGATTTATTTCGCCCTTCCGCAACACTAGCGTTCTTTTGCGCAGACCTGCTACTTTCGGTCTGCTCGAAGCTCTCCGCCCCCTTAGCCACGACACTGGGCGACAAAAAAACGCCTCCTATCCATTACGAACGATCTGTGCTTTCGCCTCTGGGCGGCAGCATTCTTTTAAGAGATCCGTGAGAACTAGGTGCTTGAGTTGCTCGAATGTGCTTACCTTCCAGCTCTGGACGTAACAGCCAACTAATTTTCGAGTCGGCGAACTGATCCCAGGACTCCTTTGCTTCCCTTCGCAAGCTCATATAGTCCTCTTTCTTGCTTCTCATACTTTTAAGGTGTTTGTGACGTACTGATCCTTTGTTGTTATTTGTCTTCGCTCAGTGTACGTCAGTGTGAAGAATTTTAACGTTGCTATCCTGTGAGTTTACCATCGAATAGTGCAACGTAGCATTATTTTAATTTTTTTTCTCCATGGGAAATCAGGAATAAGCCTGTGCAGTTTTAGACGACGTCCGACTTGATGTAAGGCTGAAATAATGTGTTCG
>CM023491.1:53135791-53169280 GCA_013339685.2 Hyalomma asiaticum
CTGTGGGTATCCAGCACCAGCATGGTGAAGGCAGATAGGATGCTGCATCCTTGTTGCGAAGTATTTTTAGGCTACCTGGCTGCATCGACATAAAAGACCCCGTATCGCCTACCGCGGCTCCTCAGAATGTCCTCAACCCAGCATCTTCTCCGTCCGGCGTCGTGCACAGGGAGCATGTTCTCTAGCGTGATCTCCGTCATTACGGCGTTTATAACGGTGGTAGTAGTGCCTCCTTCAGCGCCTGCATTCTGTGGGAATTCATGCTTATTCTAAGCATAATTTGTCTGCCGGCATGTACCAGAATCAGCATAGATGGTGTGCTTGATACCCTCCCTTTTGTCAAATATTTCTGATAGCCCGATAATTACTACATTGAACAACATAAGGGATATTACCGACACTTGGGGTGTACCGGTGCCTCCCGTGTTGACACTTCTGCTTATTATGTCATCAACCTTATGTCGCTCCACCCGATTAGTGAGAAAGCTACCGACGTTCCGGTAAACACGTGTCTGTAGTCCGAGTCGTTGATTTGCTGTGTGCTTGACTGTATGAAAGACACCCTTGAGATCCAAACTCAGAATGGCCCTGAGTCCTACACCCTGCGGCATCAACAACTTGCTCCTTTAGCTGGATCATTGCTTGTTGTGTAGACAGTCCTATTCGGGAGCCGATGGTATGGCTATTGTATATGCTATGGAGCTGCAAAAAGTTGTGGAGTGTGTTTAAGCAGGCGTGCTCCATAACCTTACCGACACAGGAAGTAAGGGATATGGGGTGCATGTTCTTGACCTCAAGAGTTTTGCCTGGTTTCGGTATAAGGACGACATCCGACAACTTGCACTTGTCTGATACTTCTCCTTCCCTCCAGCATTTATTGATGTTCTCGATGAGGTGTTCAGTGGATTGATCATCTAGGTTACTTAGAATCTTGTTTGTTATCCCATCCGGTCCAGGAGTTGATTTCGTTTTAAGAGTCTGTAAGACTACCCTGATCCTCTTGGGCCGAGAAGTCTGCATCCAGGACCTCATTCGGGATCCGGCATATCCCCGGATGTTATTCCCCTAGTGGTACTGTATGGTGCACTCGTATAATCTCGTCTCCAAACACTAGCATGTTGTCCCTGTGTATGTGTTTTAACTTGATGGTCTCTAGTTCTGATTGCTCTTCTGGTGCTAGTAGGGTCTAACAGATGTTTGAGGAGCTTCCACATCCTGCCCGTGTTAATATTGCCATCCATGGTGTTACATGCCTCCTCCCGCTTCCGTTAAAATATGCGGTTGCATTGTACGTGTTTCCATTTCTTTGGTAACTTCCGTGATCCTCCTCCTTAATTTCTTGTTGTACTTCTGTTTGCTCAACAGTTGCTGCACCGATTTCTTGGCCGGTATCACGTGTGCCAGTTGGCTGTCAACGCACGTGAATCCACAGGGTTCTTTGTCAGCCGAGCCTTTTCCTGAATCGCTGTCTTGCATGTAAATCGATTTGATGCCCGTTGTGGCTTTTTAAACATCTGCAACGATGTTTTTATTCTATTCCCGAATGTCCTTAATGGGTTCCTGTTGCTATCTATCCCTGTTCTTCCGAAATTTATCCCGGTCGATAATTGGGACCATGTGTTGCTTTCCTTGCACATCCGTGGTGTTACCGACAGTTACAGTTACGACTGCCTAAATCTTTAAAGGTATATTCTCATTGGACTTCCTTGGCGCTTGCAATTCTCAAAAGGTCTGGTATCGTGTCCGTACGAACCCGGGCTCCTATTCGAGTGTGTGACACCGATTCCTTCAGTGGGACGAAATTTAGATCGTCGAGAAGGTTAACCAGGTTTCGACCTCTCGCTGTCATATGTCCGCATCCCCACTGTGCGTGCGAAGTGTTGAAGTGTGCTCCAATTAACAGGGATTGCGCACCCGCAAGCCTTGTAATCGCGGAACAGACCGTCGAGGCTACGTTTCAGTCCTTCCCTGGATAGAGGACTCTATATATTGAGTACGTAGCAGCGCCTTCTTGCGCAACTCTTTGGCAGAATTTCAGTCATCTTATGGTCGATATTGTCCGTGTTCTCGGGTGTGTGTTTTGCAAAGGCTAGACGCCTTCTAATTAGTGCAACAACCATTCTCCCTCACCCACTTTTGGATGCGTAGGGTTTACATGTAGGTTAACCCGATAATTTGACATGGTCATTTGGCTCTTGGAGGATGATAATGTCCGGGTTTTAGTTTTTGAACGTGATATGATGTATTGCATCATTGTGGCCTTTTTTATTTTTATCCCTCTGCAATTACACTGCCAAATAACAAGCCTACGCGTGATATCACCGCCACCGGTATGAAAATGTGTTAGCTGGAGGTATCGGGCCTTGCGCGGTGCTTAATTCAGCTCTGGCGACGTCAATGTTACTGGTGTCACACCTGTTCATTACAGCAGACATGTTGCTCGTGGGGGCGGGGGCGGGCCCTCTGTACCGCCCCATCTAACTTTCTTCTCGATGTATGGTTTTATTCAATGCCACTGTCTGCGCCTTTCTCTGTATCCGGGTCATATAGCGCGTCATGAGCATTTCGAACATTTGTTCGGTTTTGTCGGTGAGTTTGTGTATCATGTCCTCAAGGATATCTGTTTTCATAACCCTAGGGTTCAGTCTTTTAACTTCCTGCGCAGGACTACTGAGCTTTTTCCTTTATGTTTCGGCACTTTCCGTATGGTTCCCGTCTGTAGTACGGCTGCACAAGGAGGCGAGTCTATTCATTTCTTCTGGTTAGCCACTTTCCTCTCTTGGCAATGTACGGCGTTTTGTATTTAGCCTTGCATGCATGGTCTGCAGTAAGATGTGCCTCACCGCACATCTTGGTCCTAGGAGTACACTCGTGTCTCCTGTCTGGAGTCTTCGTGCCATATATTGGGTGTAGCTTGACCTGCCGTCTTGGACGTACATTTGAGCGATTTCCAAGTGTGCCACACTTCCTGCAAAAATCCCCTTGCTTGCTGTACAGAGGCACTCTCACCATTACACTGTTGAAGTAAGCCCACGTGGGAACCTTGTAGCCTTTGTATAACAGTATTACCGTTGTCGTGCTTCCTAGTCTCTTGGGAAAAGCAAGGAGAGAGTTCCCTGTAGCGACAAGCGCATGGATGAGCTGCCCGTGCGTGTAGTTCAGTGGAATATTCCTGATTATGCCCTTGGCCATCTTGTCTGGAGCCCAAACGTACACACTGACTCCATACTCTGTCATACCGATCTTGATTTCCCTGATCTACGCAAGCTTTGTGGCGGTATTCTCGTGCGGTGCGGAGACCACCGAATATTTTAGGTCTAGTTAGGGCATATCGTGGCGCCTATGTTGGCCTCTCTTGGTACTGCTTCTTCTAGACTAGCGCCGCATGTTGTGCGGAGATGTAATCCGCTTCGTGGTCTCATGATTACCTTCGTATCGTCTTTGGGCAGTCTTGGCATTTCATAGCACGTATTATTTTGCCGACGATCCTCCTTCATTTCTTGACATGTGATTTAGCCTACCGGTTCTCTCGCGGAGACTCGTTTCCTGTTCAATCTTCTCGGTTCCCCTTCCTACGGGTAACTTCGATCCACCATTTGGTATCGTTGTCGGTTGTAGGTGAGGACTGACTGTGTTCCTCCCCTGCACCTTCCTCTTGAAGTGCGTCTGAAGGCGCCAAGTCTACGTCCATTTCACACCGCGTGGTTTATTGAGCTTGCAACTGCTCCACTTTCGGTCCCGCGCCTGCTAGGATGCGCTAGGCCTAACAGCGGTTAGGTCGGCAGCACCCACGGTAGGCTGGCGAACTTCTCGCGCTCCAAAAGGTAAAATTCACGCTCACGCAAAAATGCTTATATCCCTGGGATCGCTCTGTCTTGCTCTTTCTGATGACGTGCAGCGTTCAAGTGCAGAGGTTGAAGAACGGCGGAAACGTTCACAAAACGACTAGCCGACGCGAAGCGCGTGCTCTTGCTTCGGCGACTGCAGCGTCGTTACGGTTCTACAACTTCATAAAAAAACGAAGGCGTTCCTCCGTTCCTCCCAAAAGGAACTCCTTCCACGAAAGTCGTTCCTCGCCACGGCATTCCGTACAACACTAGTCGAAACGTTGGCTCCAGTGACATTCCCTGTTCTCCATCATTTCAAATTTCAAACAATCCGTTAATCGGTTCAAGCCTTCATTTTCCCCTGTACTTCTCTTCGAATTGGTCACACGCATATCACCCATAATTACCTATTAAAGCAAGAACAACAACCAACATGTGATAAATGCGATGAACCTCTAACAGTGTTACACATCTTGCTTACATGCCCACATTTAGAAACATATCGAAGAAAACATTTTCACGCATTGTACAAGTTACGCATTCCACGTCACCCCATGTTCATCCTAGGAGATGATGCACTAATACCCCTAACGAACGTCGTTAACTTCCTGGATGACGCAAAATTTCTAAACAAGCTATAAGCATAGCGTCGTAGCTACACGGTAGATACTCAAGATTTACGTACCTGTGTGGCCACAACACGGCCTCTTCTGAGAGGCCACTGCTGTGACAGTGTCTTCTGAAAAAAGCACTTGCCTCCTGATCCTTGCGCACAAGGACACAGGTAAGGCGAAAGTGCTGGAGCCATTCCTTTACATTTTGGCTTAACCACCTCGCGCAACGACCATACCCATTGACCACCCCATGTATCATGTCCATAATTGTAATAGTACTGTGGTGAGTACTATAGCACCTTAACAGTACATACATTATACGAATAATTTTAGGCCTCTATACAGCCGCGCAACATTATTCATCTTATTCCACTAATCGTCTCTGACCGCGCACTCGTATTTATGGTCATGGTAGGCTAAAATCACATGGAAGACGAGGTACAATTTCTTGGGAGTGACGGTATGGCTTTCCGAGAGGAAATTGGTTTATACCAAACTTTTACAACAGAATATACACTCAGTTCACTAAAGGGTTTTAGCTTTATTTTTCTCACCATGTGGCTGGCGCAGCATAGCCTTAGCTGCTTTTGCGCCACTAAACCCTACATAACTAACTAATTATCTTGAACGTGGCCTTGATCAGGGGTTGTGGTGAGCATGCTAGTGTGAACTACGGCTGCTGTCCACCACTTCGTCGTCGGGTATTGGGTCTTCCGTGGCATTTTTTCTCGCTAGCCACTTTCCGCTCTTGGCAATGTGCGGCGTTTTGTATTTGGCCATGCATTCATGGCCTGTAGTAGGACGTGCCTCACCGCACATCTTGGTCCTAGAAGTACACTCCTGTTCCCTGTATGGACTCTTCGTGCCATATATTGTGTATAGCTTCACCTTCCTTGTTGGACGTACATCCGAGGGATTCCCAAGTCTGCCGCGTTTCCTCCAAAACTCCACTTGCTTGCGGTAGAGAGGCACACTTACCATTACACTGTTGAAGTGAGCCCACGTGGGAAGCTTCTTCGTATAGCAGTATTACCGTTATCGTGCTTTCTAGTCTCTTAGAAAATGCAAGGGAAGGGTCCCCTATAGCCACAAGTGCATGGATGAGCTGCTCCTGCGTGTAGTTCAGTGGAATATTCCTGATTATGTCCCTGGCCATCTGGTCTGGAGCCCAAACGTACACACTGATTTCATACTCTGTCATACCGATCTTGATTGCCCTGATCTGCGCAAGCTTCGTGGCGGTATTCTCGTCCGGTGCGGAGAACACCGAATGGTTTAGGTCTAGTTGGGGCATATCGTAACGAACGAGTTAGTGTTCGAGTTAATGTTAGTCTCTCTTCGTTGGCCTCTCTTCGAACGAGTTAGAGTTAATGTCGGCCTCTCTTCGTACTGCTTCTTTTAGACTAGCGCCGCATGTTGCGCGGAGAATTAATCCGCTTCGTGGTCTCGTGATTACCTTCATATCGTCTTTGGGCAGTCTTGGTATTTTCCTAGCACGCAATATTTTGCCGACGATGCTTGTTCATTTCTTCACATGTGATTTAGCCTCGCGTTTTTCTCGGGGAGATATGTTTCCTGTTCGGTGTTCGCGGTAACTCTTCCTCTTCCTACTGGTAACTTCGATCCACCATTCGGTATCATTGTCGGTTGTAGGTGAGGCTTGACTGTGTTCCTCCCCTGCACCGTCCTCTTGAGGTGCGTCTTAAAGCGTCAAGTTTATGTCCATTTCACACGGCGTTGTTTATTGAGCTTGCAAACGCTCTACTTTCGGTCCTGCGCTTGCTACGATACTCTGGGCCTAACAGCCGTTAGGCCCAGGGGCACCCACACATGGCTGGTGAAGTTCTCGCGCTGCAAAATGTAAAATTCACGCTCCCGCAAAAATGCTGATATCCCTGAGATCGCGCTCTCTTGCTCTTTCTGGTGACGTGCAGCGTTCCAGTGCAGAGATTGAAGGCCCGCGGAAACGTTCACAAAACGACATAGCCGATTCGAAGTGCGTCCACTTGCTTCGGCGATTGCAGCGTCGTTACGGTTCTACAAATTCAGAAAAGAACGAAGGCTTTCCTCCGTTCCTCCCAAAAGCAACTCGTTCCAGAAACGTCGTTCCTTGCCACGGCGTACCGTACAACACTAGTTGAAGCGTTGACTCCAGCGACATTGCCTGTTCAGCGTCATTTCTATCCATCTGTTAGTCGATTCAAGCCTTCATCTTCCCTTGTGCTTCTCTTCGAGTTTGGATTTCCAGTGAACGGGGTGTTTTTTCTCAGCACCGCCTATTGTCCTGCGGGTTTACCTTGTTCGGAAGAAGAAAAGAAAATAGACTCTGGTAAATTATCATGTTCAGAGTTGTATGAGGTAGGTGTGATGCCGTTTAAAAAGTGTAGCACAGAAAGGAGTCATTTAAGCAGCCAGTGATGAAAGATGATTGTGTCGTACAAATGATTGTTGTTTCATGCGCTTTTTGCCATTTTTCCCGGATTGGACAAATATTTGTGTGTGTTGCATGACATTGGATTATTATAGGTTTCCAACAGTATCCTATACACCTCATTTGGTATTATAGGTGGACGTCAGCAAGAAAGTGTCCAGAGCCGGTGTCCCGTGAGGCCTACGGGAGAAGGACACGTTGTACGATTGAGCCCATACAGGTGTGTGTTTCTTGAACTTTCACTGGCTACTTCAGCGACGCGTTTCCATTTCATGAAGAAGCGCCGAATCAGTGCAGAGCCGTACGGCAAGGTATTCACACGATTTAAGGTTGGACGTGCGACTTGCGAGTGTGTACCTTCGTCGCTTAATTAGGCGAAGTGAGTTCTATGCAATGCGTATTACAGTATCGTACTACCGCCAGAGTGCAGCTTCGTTGCGGACCACCAATGAATCAGGAGTTTGCAAATAGGCGAAATGGCAACTGTGGAAAAGTCGTTGGGGACCATTCTATGGAGCTCTGCGCCCATGCAAAGTGTCGCTTCTGAGCCGATCGTGGGTGGCAGTGGAATTCCGAACCAGAATCGGCACGGCATCCGGGAAACCCTTCCCGAACGATTATTCCCGCTGATTGATATGTCTGACAATCTTGCTTGTGATGTAGGCAGGTTCCTTCCTCATGGCTGCAACGCAAAAACCCGAAACTATACTACGTCGTCTAAACATGCTAGCATTACGGAGGAGGAGAAAGACTGTATTTATCCCAGGAGGGAAGGGGACGGTTGGGGAGGAAGCTTGGAAATACTACCCGGAGTAGTTCTGCTACCTTCTTGGCCCAATCCAGGATCTGCTCCTTAACGTCGGGTACCGAGCTGCATATGACAGCCTCCCACTGCTCCTTAACATCAATATAAGGGTTCTAGGTGGGGTGTGTCGAGCACACCCCCACATGACGTGGTCGAGATTAGCTTTTGGAGTGCCATCATATACAGCAGGGTGTATATGATGGCGGAAAGAGGGTGTAGAAAACGTGCAAGTTTGGCACTGGAACCCCAAAACCTGACGTTCGCGGTCAGCTCCACGGTATAATTGGGGGTACGTGCGTCGAAGGCGGTAGTGATTTGTTATGCCATGGAAGGTTAAGGAAATGCCGCGTAGACAAAGACGGGCAAATGGCGGCGTCACTCGAGCAAAAATCTAAACCAGTTCCACTGCAGTGAGGAGTTGTACAAAATGCGGGGGAATGGTTCGCCTCTGTTTACCTTGCGGTTATTGTCGGTGCTCGGAAATTATTTTCTGTCAACTCCGTCTCATTGCGTAATAAATTCCCCTAATATGTATCTATTCTCTTACACTATTCTGCTTTGCCTTCAAGCGAATCCATTTAGTTTATTTTTAGACATTATTGGCCGGTTTTGTGGGAGTTCGTCGGAGTATCGTGTTGTTGCGGCGCTGTGCATTCGTTGTGCTTGCCTTTTGTTTATCGTCAGCGTTTTCCGATTAATTTCACTTATTTGATTTCATGATGGAATTAACCACGCTTATTGTGCATCTTGTGTTTCAATATAGTAATCTGGTTTATTTTAACGATCATCCGGATGCATTTGAAGCTGCTTTAGTCAGTTTTCGGCATTATTTTTACACTGTTTAAGTGCTATTTTCTAAGTGTGACAGCGACATGACACATTGCATACCGACAGCTCGGGCGCCTAACGTGCTTCGCACTCTAATAGAATGTGCTCAATAATTCGCTCCTGCTGCCCTAACATTTACGACGATGTTCACGGTTTTTGAATATAATAATATTAACAGTAATAATAATACTTAATTGACACAATATTAAAAAACGAACTGTGAAACGAGCCGGTCAAAGTCTAGGAAGCCTTGCGTGACTAGGCCCGGCAGATTCGGATACAACGATGAGGTTACCAAGTGGCATAATTGCAGATAATTGACAACGATCTGACGAGTACATGCGACTAAAGATGCTTATACAGAGTAAAAGAAATCAAGAACATCAAAGATAACATGGAATCCACAAAAAGCAAATAACAGGTATAAATCATAAATCCGCAATGAACTACTTCAGCTGCTTTTTAGAGGAAGCAGGAAAAAAACTCGGCAGGTAAAGCATTGAAAATTTTCGGAACATGTACACTTCTTGCTTCCCCTTAATTAGTAAAAGAATGAGGCACATTAAAATGCTTCTTGTCCCTCAGTCATCGGGATGCTACATACGCCTCTTTAACATAATCGTTCCAAGTATGACGCATAATAACGCTTTGGGTAAAGATGTCTTCAAACCTACTAAACCATAATTCACGAAATAGGTTATTAGAATTCCATTTCATTACCATAAGTTACACCTCCTAATATATTTCTTAAAATGCTACTAATGCGAGTTTTCCAGCGCTGTGATACAAAGGCGAAAATTGCGATACCATATCTGAGAGCACTGTATGCTAGCGCGTGAACTATGGATTTTTTACTGGAAGGGAGACCTAGCCCTTTATTTGGAAAATCAGATAGGCAACACTTCTCATTTTGCTGCATAAAAAGGTGATACGATGCTGCCAAGACATCACGCTATGAAATTTCAAACCCAGATGTTAAGTTGTTCGTTGTGTTCTCCTTCGTGTGGATCGTGTCCCGTCAAGGGGAGAGATGATTGGCGTCGATGAATCAGGAGGCACGCTGCAGGTAATGAAACTTGATTTATTATAGCGAAATATTTACAGTGATATGTACAGCTTGCTGAAGCACACAGATGACAACACAAACATTAGCAGCGTCTTATTCTTCTACTGTCTTAAGTTAGAGCCTAGAGCACTGCACTACATACGAGGAACCGCGTCTCACTGTTCGACCACCCAGCGGTTACGGCCTGGACTAAAGTTGCATCGTACGGAGTCTTGCTGATCAATCACCTCAGTGATTACAGCCTAGACTGAAGGATCCTCGGTCGTATACAGCCTTTAATTCATTGCGGTAAACAAAGAAACGGGGAGGGGACCACTGCTGGTCCGCCTCAACATTCTCTAAGCCAATCCGTTTACCAGTTAATATACGCCACTCCTTACTGGACTGCACCTAGACTCGATAGCAATGTTTCTACACTCTCGACAGGCGTTTTTCACTCTTTCTCTATAAGGCTCTCTCCTCCCGCGCTCTTAGCGGTTCCTCGCTAGGTCGACGCTTTCAAATTTGTTTACCCGCTTCTGCGCCGGGTGTCCACAGGCCCTCCTCTCACCGACTACCCGAAATGACAGCATGACTCATACCATTCCCGGTATCAATCGGTGTAGCCGTAGTATCCATATTCGGCGAATCGCAAGTGGTGCGGGTCGTTAGACCAACTGCGGACAGACCTCAACAGACCCTTTTTAAGGGAAGCAAGATCTGATTGTCAGCGGTCGCTCCCCTCATATTGGGGCCGCGCGTCGCCGCGCCACGACTGTCCACACAAGCTTTCCTCTAAAAGGCCAGAAGGACGACAAAGGGTAGCAGAGGGCCGGGTGCCCCGCCGTGCCCGAGTGGACGCTTTCGCGGAACCCACTCGCTTCCAAGTGATCCCACTTTCAGAAAGCATTAGCAAGGTCACGCCAACAGACACGCAGATCTGGCGCCTGTCCGCTCCGGAGACGAGCCGAAAGAGTAGTTTGTATAGCGCCCAGTGCAGCGTTGTCTACTCTGCCCTGCTCAAATATGAGTGGTAGAACATAACAACAGATATTAATCAGAAGATAACACCAGAACATAACACCAGATAAAACAGTTGCACGTACTGCATGTAAAGTGATCGGTAAGTTTATTTTTTGGACCTCTAATGGACTTCGAAAGCACATGAGTTTGGTTTCTTAGCATTAGCAATTACAGAATTATCTTGAAGCCATTGCATGGCCTTGTAAACTGAATTCTGCAGTGCATTAACGGCGCCTTGGTAACGTAATGGTATGTAAGTAGACCGGCATCATCTGCGTATTGGTACACCTGAGCTTTGCCGACTATTCATTCATAAATAAACTGAATAATTAAGGCGACAACACTGATCCTTGGAGGAAACCAGCTGTAATAACCTTCTTACTGCTAACAACTGCTGTGCTACGTTGAACAACATGTGGCCTGTCAAGGCGATCATTATGGAGAACATCGTAAAATTGTTCCCCTGAGACCTAAACGCAGTAGTTTTTGTGATAAGGTGTCATGGTTTACCGTTTCAAAAGCCTTAGCCAAGCTTGCCATGAATAAAGCACAACTGAATGAATTCTCAACCAGGGCCGAAAATAGCTCGCCAGTAAACTCTTCTAGCAATGTCGTGGTACTTCTATTAGCAACAGGCCTAAATTGTGTAGGGGATAAAACTGAAAATTTCTGCAAGAAGTCATACAGTCAAACAATAGGTATTCTAGAACCTGTGAGAGTATCGATGAAATTTAAATAGGCGTGTAGTTTTCAACGTCATTTTTTTACTGGTTTATAAAGTGGCTTAAAAATCACCGTTTTTAATTGCTTTGGTATAGATGCTGTAGTTAGAAAACCATTTAACATAAAAAGCAATATGTCCGCCAGCGTATGAAAATGTCGTCGCCGTGTGGCCACGGACAACCCACGTACACCTGCCGGTTTCCTAGGTCGAAAACTGAAAATTATTCTCCGCAGGTCATCGTTTGACAACGTACACAAAAAAGCGGACGCCTGCACCTATTGCTTGAGCGAGTACGTGAGCCTGTGAGATTGCGCTGTATTTCAGAAACGTGTGAAAAGATGTATGAAGTTATGAGCCACTACATCTGGCTTCTCTGAAAAAGAGTCAAAGAGATCGGTAGGCGTGTGACGCGTTCCGCTTAGACTGTGTATTATTGCCCAAGTCTTTCCTGGGATCTTGTACGCTTGCTTAAATCGATCTAAAAAGTAGCGCCATTTTGTTGATATCACGAGAGGAACGACTCTGTTACTTACAATTTTGTATTGCGTTTTCAAGTCTTGATTTTTCGGTGCATGCTTGCTTCTTTTCCTTAGCCAGTCACTGTACGAAATAGCTCTCAGTTTATCGGCCAACTCGGAGAAACCTTTTCTACATGTTTTTAATTACAGTGAAAATGTAGATAGTTCAAACTTCTTTAGCGGGTCACAAAAATTTTCGTGCACGCAAGAATAATTCGAACCTACTATTAGTTGTGCCCAGGCAAACCGCGTGATGAAATTATCAAACACTTTTCCAATAAAAGTCTCCAATTACACCTCATCAATATCCCCGCAGGGGCGTCTGCGCGAGCAGGCGTTTGGTGTGTGGAGACACCACGGACCCGAGCCAACGGGGGGTTCTCTACCCCCTCCCACGCCTCGCCGTGCGTGGCTCAGCCGTGTCCGGGGAAAAGGGGATCCTGGGGGTTGAGCCGACGCCGGGTGATTGGACCTTTAAGGCCCCCCGGAAGAGGTAACACACCCCTTTGGCCCCGGCTTCACGTAGACGGCACCCCTGGGCTGACCCACCCAGGGGAAATCGGCAGTCGCCTTTCCTATCTCTCTCTCCCTATATCTTCGCCTTTCTCTAACTTTTTATTTGTCCTGTCCTCTCCTCTCTTCAGTATACTTCCGTGTTTCATGGCGGCAAGGGTTAAGCTGGTGTAGGTACCCAACCTTGGGTAGTTAGATTAGGTTATAGTAGCAGCGTACGGCTGGCGTCGTGCAGGCTTGGTGACAAGGAGTGCCGCGTCCCCTTGTTGGGCTCCGTGGTGGGTGGTCGGCGCTGTTGCCGAAATTTTACATCTTCTTATGGCTTCACAAACATCGTTTGTTCTTGATCGGTCTCGTAAAAGAGGCCGCACCGAGGCAACTTTTCATTTCAATACACAGACTAAAGCATCCTTTCCAAAGTACCATGTCATCCACAGCGAAAGTACCCCAGCAAGAAAGCTGTCTCCATTTTTGGTGGCCAAGTGCCTGCAAGAAAAAATTGGGCCTAAGTACAAAGCTTCCAAAATGTCAAGTGGTGACTTACTCCTAGAACTTGCCGAAATTGACCAAGTGTCAAAGCTTTCCGAACTTGCCCGTATTGGTGATACTAACATTACAATTTCTGTTCACCGGTCTCTTAACACCAGCCGGGGAGTAATATCTGAGGAGGATTTCTTAGGCCTTAGTGACGATGAGCTCCTTGAGGGGTTTCAGGATCAAAACGTAATAAAGGTACAGAGAATAATAATCCGCCGCAATGATCAAGAAGTCCCTACAAAACACGTCATACTTACTTTTGGAACGAGCGAAATGCCCACCTCTCTTGAGGCAGGCTACATGAAAATCAATGTGAGACCCTACATCCCCAATCCTAGACGGTGCTTCAAATGTCAAAGATTCGGCCACGCATCCCACTCATGTAGAGGCAAGGAAACATGCGCGAAATGCAGCCAAAGTGATCACACAGCTGAAAATTGCACGTCATCGCCACTCTGTGTGAACTGCAAAGGGGATCACCCAGCATATTCTCGATCTTGCCCATTCTGGAAGAACGAAAAAGAAGTTATCGCGTTGACAGTCAAAGAAAAGATATCGTTTTATGAAGCGCGAAAACGGCTGTCGTACCTTTTCCGTAGAAGTTACGCCGATGTGACGCAGTCGGGGGCAGCGTCACAGAGGCCTCACACGTCCTCCGTGTCCACACAAAGTGGGCCGGTTGGAACTCCTTCCGCCCCTTTAATGGATGCAGCATCTGCTGCTCCATCAACCTCACAGGGCCCGCAGACTCCGGTCTCGCAGGGCCCCAAAATCAATCGAATGTCAAGGCCTGAGACTCCTGTCTCAGTGCCAAACTCTCGATCATCCAGCGCCTCTGACAAGGCGATGGAGATCGACTCAAAGGCCTTGATGTCGTCGACACCGAAGGACAAGCGCGCTCTCGAGCGCGCCAAACAGACAACGTCCCAATAACCTGACTACACAAGCGATAACCATAACGGTCATCGCATTTGTCTGTTATTTCAGTTTTAATAATGTCACCCATCAACTTTTACTTTAACAGCACAACCACCATACGTATATTTGCTTAATTTTAATTCATCATGGCTTTCATCATACATTGGAACTGCAGAGGCCTAATACACAATTTGGGTGGCATAAAGGACATTATCAACAAGTATTCACCAGTTGCTTTCTGTCTCCAAGAAACAAATCTAGGAGCGAAAAACACACAATTTCTGAAAGGTTTTACAGTAGTCCGTAAAGACCGCGAACACTCCGACTATCGGGAGGTGTCGCCATAGTAGTGCAGGGCGGCACCCCTACCCGAGATATTAAAATAAACACCTCTCTCGAGGCTGTTGCTGTCAGTGTTTTAGCACACAAAACCATCGCCATCTGCTCAGTGTATATTCCGCCTCATCAACACATAACTCTCAGAGAACTCGAGGACATAACTGCACAACTGCCAGAACCATTCGTTTTAGTTGGTGACTTTAACGCCCATTCTACCCTGTGGGGCAGCGAAAAAACTGACTACAGAGGACAACTCATTGAAGATTTTATCCTCTCGAATGACATTTGCCTTTTAAACTCTGATGCTCTTACTTATTTCTCACCAACTTCGCGTTCTTTTAGCTGTTTAGACCTAGCGCTTTGCTCGTCGTCACTTTTTACTGATTTTAAATGGGAAGTCATAGGGGCATCATATGGCAGTGATCATTTACCGGGCCTTATAAAACTCATACCATCATACCCAATTTTAGTCGAGAGGCATCGCCAGTGGATATTACACCGTGCAGATTGGCCAACCTTTATGAATGAGGCAAAGCTCGAAAATGCCTTTTCGCCAGAACTGTCCATTAACGAACTCAATAAAAAGTTTATTGAGGTGATAATTTCAGCGGCAGAGAAAACAATACCACAAACCTCCGGCACTCTGCGTAAAAAAATGACTCCATGGTGGACAGATGAGTGCACCAAAGCACAAAAACAGAAAAATAGGGCGTGGGGTATCCTGCGAAGGTACCCCACATACGAGAACCTAATATATTTTAAACAAGCAAAAGCGAAAGCGCGGTACATACGAAGACAGGCGGAAAGGTGTTCATTTCAAAAATATATCACATCGATCAACAGCTCCCTCCCATCTAAACGGCTTTGGGATAAAGTAAGAAAATTTAGAGGAGACTATTCATCATACACTATACCAATGCTTACAAGTCCAGATGCACAAACAACAATACAAGAACAGGCTAACATATTAGGTGAACACTTTTATAACATCTCAAGCTCTGCAAATTACACAGATAGATTTCTTAAACACAAAGAGTCCGCAGAAAAGCAGAGACTGCCCTTCACGGCCGCCTCAAATGAAGCATATAACTATCCTATAACTATACATGAATTGAACAGAGCACTCTCCACCGGCAAAAAAACAGCAACAGGTCCTGACCGCGTCCACTGCGCAATGCTAGCACACTTGTCACAAGCATCTGCGGAAGCACTTCTCCAATTTTTTAATAAAATATGGGAAACAGGTATAATGCCACAACAGTGGAAACATGCCATAGTCGTTCCATTTCTAAAAACAGGCAAGCCCCCAACTTCCCCTAGTAGCTACAGGCCCATTGCATTGACGAGTTGTATCGCGAAAACATACGAGAGTATTATAAACATCAGACTCACATTTCTCCTATACTCAAAACGTTTAATAGACCCACACCAGTGTGGTTACAGAAAGGGTTGTGCTACGACTGACCATCTTGTCAGACTAGAGCAGGAAATACGCGATGCCTTTTTATATAAACAGTATTTTCTCGCAGTTTTTTTCGACCTAGAGAAAGCGTATGATACGACGTGGCGATATGGTATTTTTAGAGACCTTGCTGATCTAAGGATCCGTGGGAGAATGCTAAACTGTCTGAGTGACTTCTTAGTGAACAGAACATTTCAGGTACGTCTGGGCACCGTATTGTCCCGCATATTTGTTCAAGAAAACGGTGTACCGCAAGGCTGCATACTAAGTACAACTCTTTTTATTATCAAAATTAACTCCGTTAACAAGGTCATACCACACGCAGTCATGTCCTCTGTCTACGTTGATGATTTACAGATCGCCTGTCGCGTCTCGAACCTATCCACAAGTGAGAGGCAACTCCAAATTACCATCAACAAGCTGACAAAATGGGCTGATCAAAACGGCTTTCGTTTCTCCACGCAAAAAACTGTCGCCGTTCTCTTTACCCAGAAGAGAGGCTTGCACCCGGACCCAGTCTTGAATCTAAACAACACCATATTGCCGATTAAGTCACAACATAAGTTTTTAGGTATTACGTTCGACAAAAAGCTGAATTTCCTGCCCCACATAGCTTCTTTAAAAAGTAAGGCGAACAAAGCACTAAATGTCATGAAAGTATTATCCCACAAGCGCTGGGGTTCCGACAGACAATGTATGCTGCGGATCTATCGGTCTGTAGTGCGAAGCATGTTAGACTATGGCTGTGTTGTGTACGGCTCAGCACAAGAATCGTACATTAAACGTCTTGATCCCGTGCACCACCTCGGCCTACGTCTGTCGTGTGGTGCTTATAGGACATCACCAGTGCAGAGTTTGTATGTATACTGTAATGTGTCAACCCCGTTGTGTCAACGAAGAGCACTACTAACCATATCATATGTTCTTAGAATCAAGTCATCACCTGAACACATATGTCACGACTTTCTTTTTAAATGTACCACGCGGTCACACTACCTGAACAAACCTCACCTAATCAGGCCACTCATTTTACGGGTCGAAGAACTCTGCCAGACGTATGTCATACCTGAATATGTACTGAGCGTTGCTCCAAAATCACCCAGGGTGCCACCGTGGTTTGATTTCACACAACTCTGTGATTTGTCACTTGCCCATCTGAAGAAGAGTAACACACCACCAGAACACATAATACAAGAATTCCGTGCACTACAATTTAAGTACAGTGATTACAGAGAATATTATACAGACGGCTCCAAAACAAAAAACCATGTCGGCATTGGGATCGTGACTGAGGAAAGTGCAATTAGCACCAGACTGCCTCAATACATGTCCATATTTACAGCTGAAGTATTTGCCCTGAGAGAGGTAGTTCAGAAAATAATTACGGGTAAACATAACAAGGCGATAATATACACGGACTCGTTAAGCGCATTAAAAGCTCTGCATTTCAGGTCTGAATGTGAGCCCTTAATAGGTGACATTTTAAATATGGTATGATTAAATAATCAGGAAGTGCGGATTCGCTTTTGCTGGGTCTCAAGCCATGTTGGGATACCTGGCAACGAAAAAGCGGACAAATTCGCTTCTCTAGCAGCTCATCAAACCGTCACTAAAGCTAAAATACCTCTAAAAGACAGCCGGCGAGTAATAAAACTAGCTCTATCAACAAAATGGCAACAACACTGTGACACATACACAAGTAATAAACTCAACCTAGTCAAACCAGTGCTCGGGGAATGGAAAAACTGTCATCACCAAGAACGGTTCATGGAAGTAACATTGTGTAGGCTGCGAATAGGACATACTCACCTAACACACAAATATTTACTTGCGAACGAACCCCAACCAAAATGTGAAGGCTGCCAAGGACCACTTACAGTTATACATTTATTAATCTCGTGTCCTCACATTGAAAAACAAAGACAAAAATACTTCGGCGCACTATATAAAACACACACACCTCTCCATCCATACTTGCTTCTAGGAGATGACTTGCTTGTACCGATTTCGGCTGTCTGATTTTCTAGAAGAATGTCGCCTTTTACATCAGCTTTAGGTATGCACCTCGCTAATAGTCATATCTCAACACCTTGTGGCTGGCGCATCATAGCCTGAGTTGCTTTTGCGCCAAAAAACCCGACTTAACTAACTAACCCAATGAATCAGGAGTTTGTAAATAGGCGAAATGGCAACTGTCGCAAAGTCGTTGGGTACCATTCTATAGAGCCAAGCGCCCATGCAAAGCGTCGCTTCTGAGCCGATCGTGTGTGGGAGTGGAATTCCGAACCAGAATCGGCACGGCGTCCGGGAATCCCTTCCCGAACGATTATTCCGCACTGATTGGTATGTCTGACAATCTTGCGTGTGATGTAGGCAGATTCCTTCTTCATGGCTGCAACGCTAAAATCCGCAGTTATACTACGTCATCTTAACATGCTAGCGTTAAGGAGGAGGAGGAGAAAAACTTCATTTATCCCAGGAGGGAAGGGGACGGTTGGGGAGCAAGCTTGGAAGTACTACCCGGAGTAGATGTCTCCTTCCTTCTTGGCCCAGTCCATGATCTGGTACTCAACGTCAGGTACCGAGCTTCACATGGCAGCCTCCCACTGCTCCTTAACATTCATATCAAGGGTTCTAGGTGGGGTTTGTCGAGCACACCCTCACACGACGGGGTCGAGATTAGGTTTTAGAGCGCAGAAAATACGGGAGGGGGAAGGATATACAACAGGGTGTATAAAACCTGCGAGTTTGACACTGGCACCCCAAAACCTGGCGTCCACGGTCAGCTCCACGGTATCATTGGGGGTACACAGTGCGTTGACGGCGGTGGTGCTTTGCTGTGTCATTGAATGTTAAGGAAGTCGTCATGGGCTTAACGCGTCTTCAGAAAAGCGGCGTAGACCATGACGTGCAAATGGTGGCGTCACTAGAGCAAAAATCTAAGCCAGTTCCACTGCAGTGAGGGCTGTAAAAAGTACGGGGGAGGGGTTCGCCTCTGTTTCTCTTGAATTTATTTTCGGAACTCCCAAATTATTTTCTGTCAATTCGGTCTCATTGTGCAACAGATTACCCTGTTATGTATCCATTATCTTATGCTATTCTGCTTCGCCTTCAACCGAATCCATTTAGTTTATTTTTAGACATTATTGGTCGGTTTTTGGGAGTTTGTTGGAGTATTGGTGTTGAGTGCTGCGCTGTGCTTCCGTTATCCTTGCCCTGCGTTTATCATCAGTGTTTTCCAATTAGTTTCACTTAATTCGTTTTGAGATGCAATTAACCACCCTTATTGTGCATCTTGTGTTTCATTATTGTAATCTGGTTTATTTTAACGATTTTGATTCGGATACATTTGAACCTGCTTTAGTCAGTTTTCAGCAATATTTTGGCCCTGTTTAGCTGCTGTTTTCTAAGCGTGAAAACGACATGACGCATTACACGCCGACAACTCGGCGTGTAATCCAATAGAATATGCTCAATAATGCATTCCTGCTGCCCTAACATTCAAGACGATGTTGACGGTGTTGGATTAATATAATATTATTAACAATAATAATAATAATACTTTATTGATACACATCGCGAAAATGAACAGTGAAACGGGCCGGTCAAAGTCTAGGAAGCCTTGTGTGACTAGGCGCGGCAGATCCGGATACAGCGATGTGGTTACCAAGTGACATAATTACAGATAATTGACAGTAATCAGACGAGTACATGCAACTAATGATCCTTATACGGAGTCATAGAAATGAAGAACATCATAGATAACATGGAAAAAGCAAATAACAGTATAATTCATAAATTCGCAGTGAACTCATTGAGCTGCTTTTTCGAAGAAGTAGAAAATTTTCGGAACGTGTACACTACTTTTTGCTTCGCCATACTTATTAGAAGACTGGGGTACATTTAAATGCTTCCTGTCCCTCAGTGATCGGTGTGCTACATACGCCCCTTTAGAATAATCGTTGCAAGCATGACTCATAACCCAGGCAGCACAACAAAATTGGACCGACCTTAGCGCAACGTTGGAAAACATTGCATACAATATTGGAACTACATTGGATTCCGGCGCCCGTACTACACTTATAATTAGATTAGTCCAATGTTGGACACCAATCGTATAACGTTGGAAATATTGGGAAAGAATGGCTTTACACAACATTGTCCATCGTTTGTATTTTCGATATTGGTAAGTTTGTATAAAGAATGGCAGCTCAAACCGTCTTTACCAGCCTTTATTGATGGCTGTTCCATTATTTTTTGCAAGCTTTCCTCTTTGGATGAGCCAACATTTCGTGCCAGCCTTCTTTATTGGCTGATCCAATATTCTGCCCACCATTATCATGCACACACTTAAATTTGTTTTGCCAAGGCTTCTGCCTGTAGGCAAAAAGCAAGAATACCCAGTAACTTATGGGAGTAAAAATAGCTTTATTTTGTATTTAGTATGCATGTATGTATTGCCAGCTTGGGAAAGGAACTTTATGTTCACGCTTCGTGGTAATGACAATAGCATAAAACAGACATAAATGGTCAATGCACTCGTATGTTAGCGGTGAAGCCTATCTTTGGAACACACACACATATACAAATAACTAAAATGTCTTCTTAGTGGCACGTTTTGTTATTGGTGAGTTTACAGACACGATAAGAAATTGAAAAGGAGGTTGTGATAAAATCAACAAATAAATATTCAATGTAAGTTTGAAATCCACTGTATACGACTAGTATCGAGCAAACTAAATGCATGATCACCATAAGCAGAAAGAAGAAACACAAGAAAACATACGCCAGAAACTATTCGACACGTTATGGTTTACTTGGTTATTAAATGGTGGCGCAGCTGAAGCTTGAAAGATTTCTTAAATGATTGCACGAAACAGCTGAATTGCAGATATTAAACGCGTCCTCAAGGAAACCAATATAAGTGAATGTTAGCATATGGCGACATGTTTCTGCATGCAGAATCCGGAGCGGATGGTATGTGGCGACAAACCGACGACTTCTAAAGAACCGAAAACCAGGGACATGAAATGACAGTTAAAGAGCAAAAGGAAAACACGCGTTTCACGCAAGACAAAAAATAACATGAAAGTCACAGAAACCAAAACAACTTTGCTAAGGGCGATTACTTAATGTGCCGCGATGTATACAACAAAGCCCACCACGTGTGTACTTACAAATGGACAAATCTAAAGGAGCTACGCAGTAATACTGGCTATAATAAACCCGACACACACCAAAACGAGGAAAGGGGACAACGGAACGCACATTGAGTAATATAAATGAATGACTAAATGCGATACAACGCTTTCAGGAAAACCTTTAGAGCTGTCAGAACTCGTTGAAGGCTCATCTGTTCAGTTCACCTAAAGGTCCGATCCAAAGAAGCGCAAGGCTGCCACTTTCTCACTATGCAGAAGTTTGCAGTCGCAAGTTCCGTGTCTGTAGTCTGCTTTGGGGTTCTGACCTCGTAAGCTTCCCAGTTTCAGCAGATATCCGAATTTCATTACCATAGGCTATACCTAACACAATACTGAAAAATGACAGCGCTAGCCTGCGCCACGTGGCCCTCGGTGTCACGGGGAGAGCATGCAAGTAATATTTTTCCGTAAGCCGTACGTAAAGTTGGGAGTGCAGAAATTATGCGTGTGCACAAAATATATACATACATATTGACGTTGATTGTAATGAAAAAGAAATGTTTGCTTCCGATATGTCGGTTGCACTTCGCAGTGCGAACAACATAGGCGCGACAATATTTCCGTCGGGGCAATATTGTCTCGCAAGCAGAGCTAGAATGACTGGACAGTACTCACAGCCTCCTTCCATTATTTTAAAGATGTTGCTATGACAAATGATAACACATAAAGTGGCCTGCTATGCCATGCACGTGGGCTCGGATGCCACTAACATGCTGCTGGGCATTTTCGACCATGTCATGGCACTGTACATGTAGTTTGCTTAACTTCCAACGTGCAAGTTCTTACCTACTTAGCACACACTTAGCTAGAACTCGCGCAAACAAACAAATGCCTAAATTATAAAGATAATTTTCCGTGCTGCACTGAATACAAACACAATGACTTCTATTCTCATTCGCGGCACTGACTCGAGCTAGTGGTCCCTTCATATTGGTAAAACTGGAAAAACCTTTGTTCCGGATATACCATATGTACTTACCAATGTTACCAACATTGACGCTACAACTCTTCTGTGCAGAAAATATTGTCCGACACGGAACATTGGAAGTCCAACACTGGCGATGCAGTGAGATTGATTGGGCAATATGTACAGCCTGCCGCCATTACATAACCAATATTGATAGGACTGTATGGAAACTGACCCATCATTGCCATCCTTGTGGACGGCCCCACCAATATTGTATGTTGACTGGCAATTATGGCCCACTTTCGCCTTCCTCACTGGATGGAAGAACGAATATCGCAAATTGAATGGCTACAATTTGCCATTGCTAGATGCCTTAATAGATGGCATTTCCAATGCTGGCTTACGAGTGGTGACACCTCTAATATATTTCTTAAAATGCTATTAATGTGTGTTTTCCAGCGATGTTACGCCAATGTGAAAATCGTGATACCATTTCGCTGTATGCTAGCGCGCAAGCTATGAATTTTTTACTGTAAGGGAGACCAAACCTTTTACATTGAAAAGCAGACAGGCAAAACTTCTCATTTTGCTGCATAAAAAGGACATACGATGCTGCCGAGACATGCCGCTATGAGAAGTCAAAACCAGAAATTAAGTTGTTTCTTTGTGTTCTCCTTGATATGGATCGTGTCCCGTCAAGGAGACAGATGATCGGCGTCGATGAAACAGGAGGCAGGTTGCAGGTAATGAAACTTGAAGATTTATTGTAGTGAAATATTTACAAAGTCACATGTACAGCTCGCCAAAGCACACTGACGACAACACAAACATTAACAGCATCTTACTCTCTACTTAGCCCCGCCACGGTGGTCTAGTGGTTATGGCACTCGGCTGCAGATCCGAAGGTCGCGGGATCGAATCCCGGCCGCGGCGGCTGCATTTCGATGGAGGCGAAATGTTGAGGCCCGTGTGCTGTGCGATGTCAGTGCACGTTAAAGAACCCCTGGTGGTCGAAATTTCCGGAGCCCTCCACTACGGCGTCTCTCATAATCAGAGCGTTTTTGGGACGTTAAACCCCAAAAACCAAACCAACAACAACTCTCTACTTAACTTTCTTAAGTTAGAGCCTAGAGCACTCCCAAATTATTTTATGTCAATTCGGTCTCATGTGCAACAGATTACCCTATTATGTATCCATTATCTTATGCTATTCTGCTTTGCTTCAACCAAATCCATTTAGTTTATTTTTAGACATTATTGGTCGGTTTTGTGGGAGTTTGTTGGAGTATTCGTGTTGAGTGCTGCGCTGTGCTTCCGTTATCCTTGCCCTGCGTTTATCATAAGTGTTTCCCATTAGTTTCACTTAATTCGTTTTGAGGTGCAATTAACCACCCTTATTGTGCATCTGTGTTTCATTATTGTAATCTGGTTTATTTTAACGATTTTGATCTGGATACATTTGAACCTGCTTTAGTCAGTTTTCAGCAATATTTTGGCCCTGTTTAGCTGCTGTTTTCTAAGCGTGACAACGATATGACGCATTACACGCCGACAACTCGGCGTGTAATCCAATAGAATATGCTCAATAAGGCATTCCTGCTGCCCTAACATTCAAGACGATGTTGACGGCGTTGGATTAATAATAATATTAACAATAATAATAATAATACTTTATTGATACACATTGCGAAAATGAACAGTGAAACGGGCCGGTCAAAGTATAGGAAGCCTTGTGTGACTAGGCGCGGCAGATCCGGATACAGCGATGTGGTTACCAAGTGACATAATTACAGATAATTGACAGTCATCAGACGAGTACATGCAACTAATGATGCTTATACGGAGTCATAGAAATGAAGAACATCATAGATAACATGGAAAAAGCGAATAACAGTATAATTCATAAATTCGCAGTGAACTTATTCAGCTGCTTTTTCGAAGAAGTAGAAAATTTTCGGAACGTGTACACTACTTTTTGCTTCGCCATACTTATTAGAAGACTGGGGTACATTTAAATCGGTGTGCTACACACGCCCCTTTAGAATAATCGTTGCAAGCATGACTCATAACCCAGGCAGCACAACAAAATTGGACCGACCTTAGCGCAACGTTGGAAAACATTGCATACAATATTGGACTACATTGGATTCCGGCGCCCGTACTACACTTACAATTAGATTAGTCCAATGTTGGACACCAATCGTATAACGTTGGAAATATTCGGAAAGAATGGCTTTACACAACATTGTCCATCGTTTGTATTTTCGATATTGGTAAGTTTGTATAAAGAATGGCAGCTCAAACCGTTTTTACCAGCCTTTATTGATGGCTGTTCCATTATTTTTTGCAAGCTTTCCTCTTTGGATGAGCCAAGATTTCGTGCCAGCCTTCTTTATTGGCTGATCCAATATTCTGCCCACCATTATCATGCACACACTTAATTTGTTTTGCCGAGGCTTCTGCCTGTAGGCAAAAAGCAAGAATACCCAGTAACTTATGGGAGTAAAAATAGCTTTATTTTGTATTTAGTATGCATGTATGTATTGCCAGCTTGGAAAGGAACTTTATGTTCACGCTTCGTGGTAATGACAATAGCATAAAACAGACATAAATGATCAATTCACTCGTATGTTAGCGCTGAAGCTTATCTTTGGAACACAGACACATATACAAATAACCAAAATGTCTTCTTAGTGGCACGTTTTGTTATTTGTGAGTTTAAAGACACGATAAGAAATTGAAAAAGGTTGTGATAAAATCAACAAATAAATATTCAATGTAAGTTTGAAATCCACTGTATCGACTAGTATCGAGCAAACTAAAGGCATGATCACCATAAGCAGAAAGAAGAAACACAAGAAAACATACGCCAGAAACTATTCGACACGTTATGGTTTACTTGGTTATTAAATGGTGGCGCAGCTGAAGCTTGAAAGATTTCTGAAATGATTGCACGAAACAGCTGAATTGCAGATATTAAACGCGTCCTCAAGAAACCAATATAAGTGAATGTTAGCATATGGCGACATGTTTCTGCATGCAGAATCCGGAGCGGATGGTATGTGGCGACAAACCGACGACTTCTAAAGAACCGAAAACCAGGGACATGAAATGACAGTTAAAGAGCAAAAGGAAAACACGCGTTTCACAAGACAAAAAAAAATAACATGAAAGTCACAGAACCAAAACAACTTTGCTAAGGGCGATTACTTAATGTGCCGCGATGTATACAACAAAGCCCACCACGTGTGTACTTACGGTGTATCAGCTCAAGAGAGGCTGCGACCTCGTAAGAAACCCGGTAGAAACGGTCTTGTTGAGATGGTCCGTGTTTTAGCCTTCTTCGAGGAACATCAACACAGAGGACGCGATTCGCTTGTACTCCCTAAGAACGTTACCGCGATGGTCGCTGTGCCCATTTCACTGCATCATTTATCCAAAGAGCTCACCTGCAGTAGTCATGACTGTGGTTTGGAGCTATCGAGTGAAGCGATGCTTATTTTTTTTTTTGTCTGTGGTGCCTCTTGAGTTACAGTAATGTTGAATCTGCAGGGACAGCTTGGTTGCCACGAGATGCCTCCTGGTGTGATTTCCATTGAGGCGGGTGCGAGCGAGTAGCAGCATCGGGGTCCGCTGAAGTGAGTGTAGCATTTATGTTTTGTATGATTGTTCGTTGGCCGTCAACATCTGAGGGTGTTGCAGGCGAGTGGCTTACGTTGATATCATACATGCTGCAATATTGCGGGAACGGTACAGTATTGGTGGTGCACGCGCAAGGCCTGTGAAACAAAGGGCTTGTGTGAAACAAGGGCACCCTTCTGGAAAGTGAGCTACGCAGTATAACGGTGATACCCCTGGTACATTTTTGTGTTTTATTGTTGGAAATGTTACAAGGGTCGACGGACTCTACAGCATATATACGAAGTATCTCTTGAGCAACTTAATCACTTTGACCCTATCTATCTATCTATCTATCTATCTATCTATCTATCTATCTATCTATCTATCTATCTATCTATCTATCTATCTATCTATCTATCTATCTATCTATCTATCTATCTATCTATCTATCTATCTATCTATCTATCTATCTATCTATCTACTCCTTCATTCATTGATTCATTCAACAGATCTGCTGTTATCTCATACTCACCACGTGCCTTACCCGCGTGCATTTCTTGCAAAGCTTTCTTTATTTCCTTTTGGGCTAGTTTCTCGTTCAGTGTGATCATGTACGCTGCCGCTACCACAAAGATCTCTGTAGAACTCTTCGGCTAATATAACCACCTCATCCCTATTTGTGATGACATTGCGTTGCTTTTCTCAAAACTCATGTCTGATATTTGCCTACGTCTAGATAATTTTTTCACCGCATTCAGGCTCACCGCGTTCTTTATTGAGTGCTAAATCCTGTCCATATTAATTTCATAAGTCAGCTGTCCTACGCTTGCTGAGTAACACCGAAAGGTCCGGTAGTGTTATTCCGCCTGTCGGCCTGGATACTGCCTAGCTTTTCTGCTGCCTAAGCAAATCCCTCGTTTCCTGGTAATATTTACTAGTAGCCTGTGTAGAAATCTTACCTTCGAATTTTATTGCACAATCCTTAATGCTTGCAAAATTATAGGTGACTTCCTGAACCCCAATGTCTGCTTCTTCGGCTAGCGCTGCATGTCGGTTCTGCAGCGTGATTTTGAACTCCTACAGACTTTCCGTCTTACAGTTGACTGATCAGCATATCTCTTCTTTATTTTACGGTGGCTCAGCAAGCCTAGCCTAATTAGAGATCTTACCACCCTGCGGTCACTATTGACACATCACCTTTCCGAGCACTTTCATAGCCTAACGAGGTGGAGTGCATTAGACATAGGCGGAGTGATATTAGTGGAGTGCAGTCGATAGCATTTCTTAGATAATGAATGACACCGCAGCATTGCTTCTCAGAAGGAAAGTGTATAACACATGCATCTAAGGGTGCTTGAATTATAATAAGAAAACTGAAATCCAAACTAGAAGAGAAGCCCAGGGGAAGATGGATGCTTGAATCGATGAACAAATCGCAAAATACGATTTAGAACAGGGAATGTCGCAGGAGCCAACGTTTCGGCAAGCGGACTTGTCTACGTCCGGGCGGCAACTCCGCTTGTCGAAACGTTGGCTCCTGCGACATTCCCTGTTCTAAATCGTATTTTGCGATTTGTTCATCGATAAGAAAACTGAAGTAATATGTGGGCGAACAGAGCGGTCTGAGATAGGCGGCGAGTCATTGGGAGTGGTAAGCCAGTATGTCTACTTAGGCCAGGTAGTGACCCCTGATGCCAACCATGAGCCTGACATAATTGGAAGAATAAGAGTGGGGCGTAGTGCGTTCAATAGGAGTTGTTAGATAATGAATGACACCTTAGTACTGTTTCTCAAGAGGAAAGTGTATAGCACCTGCACCTACGGGTACTTACCTACGGGGCTCACTGAAAGGGGTCAACCAAAATTGACGAATAACGTTCAGGAACGAGGTAGACATTAGGCGACAAAGAAATATGATAGGTGTAGTGTTAAGGGGCAAGCAGAGAGCAGATTGGGTCAGTGAACAAACGCGCGTTAACGACATTAACAAGGCAATCGTGGTCGGGGGGGGGGGGGCTATGAGTAACAGAGCGTATCCCTAGACAAGATAAGCGTGTCAAGTGTCGGCACAAAGCCACGTGGGCAGATGAGATCTAGAAATTTGTGGGATTAAGTGGTCACTGGTAGTACAGGACCGGGGCGCTTAGAGACGGCTGGGTGTAGCTAGGCTGATGATGAGTGTCCATTAAGGACCAAATAGATCTACGTGTGAAACACGTAGATCTCATCATCATCAGCCTGTTTAGGTCCACTGCAGGACGAAGGCCTCTCCCAATGATTTCCAATCCACCCTATCCTGAGCGAGTTGGTTCCATTTTATGCCGGCAAACTTTTTAATTTCATTGCTCCATCTAACCTTTTGCCTACCTCTGTTGCGTTTTCCCTCTCGTGGTATCCATTCCGTCGCTCTTACTGTCCACCTATGACATGTTCCTCCTCATGACATGTCCTGCCCAGGTCCACTTCTTTCTTTTAATTGATAAGATAATATCGGCTACTCCTGTCTGTTCTCTGATCCATTCCGCTCGTTTTTTATCTCTTAGCGTTACCCCTATCATTTTTCTTTCCATTGCACGTTGCGTGCTCCTTAGTTTCATCTCTAGTTTTTTCGTTATTCTCCATGTTTCTGCACCGTACGTTAGTACTGGGAGAATGCAGTGATTGAATACTTTTCGCTTTAATGAGAGCGGTAAGTGTCCGGTCATGATTTCGTAATGCCTTCCGAATGCGCTCCAGCCCAGTCTTATTCTACGGAGAATTTCATTTTCCTGGGTAGGAGTTCCTGATATTAACTGTCCCAGATATACACATTGTAAGGGTTCATTGTTGATTTTAAATTCCTGTTCCTTAGCTAAGCTATTGAGCATAACTTTGGTCTTTTGCCTATTCATTTTTAATCCAATTTTAATGCTTTCCCTGTTTAGGTCATCAATCATGTTTTGTAATTCGTCACCATCATTGCTAAAGATCACAATGTCGTCTGCAAATCTTAAATTGTTTAGATATTCTCCGTCTATTCGAATGCCCTTTTCTTCCCAGTCTAGACGTTTAAAGACTTCCTCTAAACATGCAGTGAATAGCATCGGGGATATTGTATCTCCCTGTCTCACACCTCTCCTGATCGGAATTTCTCTGCTTCTCTCATGTAGGAGTAGTGTGGCTGTGCAATCTTTGTATATGTTGTTTATGGTTTTCACGTATACGCCAGGTACCCCTTGTCGATGTAGAGCTTCTAGAACTGCTTGTATTTCTATCGAGTCAAATGTTTCTCGTAGTCGATAAATGCCATGTAAAGAGGTTTGTATATTCCGCGTATTCTCCAATTAGTAGGTTGACAGCTGGCATGTGCTTGCTTCGCTGTCACTGCATTCCTTCCCCTCATCCTCAGGGTAACTGTCCGGTGTATCAGCTCAAGAAGAGGCTGCGACCTCGTAAGAAAAGCCCGGTAGAAACGGTCTTGTTGAGATGGTCCGTGTTTTAGCCTTCTTCGAGGAACCTCAACACAGAGGGGCACGCGATTCGCTTGTACTCCATAAGAACGTTACCGCGATGTCGCTGTGCCCATTTCACTGCATCATTTATCCAAAGAGCTCACCTGCAGTAGTCATGACTGTGGTTTGGAGCTATCGAGTGAAGCGATGCTTATTTTTTTTTGTCTGTGGTGCTCTTGAGTTACAGTAATGTTGAATCTGCAGGAACGGGTCTGCAGTGGCAGCTTGGTAGCCACGAGATGCCTCCTGGTGTGATTTCCATTGAGGCGGCTGCGAGCGAGTAGCAGCATCGGGGTCCGCTGAAGTGAGTGTAGCATTTATGTTTTGTATGATTGTTCGTTGGCCGTCAACATCTGAGGGTGTTGCAGGCGAGTGGCTTACATTGACATCATACATGCTGCAATATTGCGGGAACGGTACAGTATAGGTGGTGCAGGCCTGTGAAACAAAGGGCTTGTGTGAAACAAGGGCACCCTTCTGGAAGTGAGCTACGCAGTATAACGGTGATACCCCTGGTATATTTTTGTGTTTTATTATTGGAAATGTTACAAGGGTCGACGGACTCTACAGCATACATACGAAGTATCTCTTGAGCAACTTAATCACTTTGACTCTATCTATCTATCTATCTATCATCATCTATCTATCTATCTATCTATCTATCTATCTATCTATCTATCTATCTATCTATCTATCTATCTATCTATCTATCTATCCTATCTATCTAACTCTCATTCATTGATTCATCAGGGGCGGTCTGCGTAAGCAGACGTTTGGTGTGTGGCAGCACCACGGACCCGAGCCAACGGGGGGGTTTCCACCCTCTCCCACGTCTCGCCGTGCGTGGCTGAGCCGTGTCCGGGGAAAAGGGGATCCTGGGGGTTGAGCCGATCCCGGGTGATTGGACCTTTAAGGCCCCCGGAGGAGGCAACACACCCCTTTGGCCCCAGCTTCCTGTAGACGGCACCCCTGGGCTGACCCACCCAGGGGAAATCGGCAGTCGCCTTTTCCTATCTCTCTCTCCTCTCAGCTTCGTCTTTCACTCTCACTTTATATCTTTCCTCTCTTCTATTCTCTTCCATTTATTTCCATTTTTCCTGGCGGCAAGGGTTAACCTTGTGTATGTGCCCTCTCTTGGTCACATTATATTTGGTTATAGTGGCTGTGTACAGCTGGCGTTGGCATGCCTTATTCTAAGTGCTGTCGCATCCCCATGTAGGGCTCCATGGTGGGCGGCTGGCATGGCCGCCGAATATATGCACTATCTATGGCCTCCACTTCATTCCCTCCACTGCACGATCGCCCTCTCTCAAAAAGAGGGCGCACCGAAGAGACCTTATATGCATTTCTGAAAACAAAAGACATTTTCCCCCGATTCCATATAATCCATTGTGAAACACTTGAAAAGGGTGCGAGAACAATCTCTCCTTTCATTGTATCGAAATGCCTCACAAACACACTCGGACAAGGTTATAAAGCTACAAGAATGGCTAGCGGGGACCTTCTCCTTGAAGTAAAAGATAAGACCCAGTACGAGAACCTCACAAAACTTGTCTCTTTCGAAAGCACCCCCGTCTCTGTTACTCCCCACCGTTTCCTCAACACCTCCCGAGGTGTAGTGTCTGACCAAGACTTGCTTGAACTCTCTGAAAATGAGCTCCTCGAGGGCTGGAATGAACAACATGTAACACACGTACAGCGAATTAAAATCAGGCGTGACGACAAAGAAATCCCGACGAACATCTAATAGTCACATTTTGCACAAGCACCCTACCAGAGTATCCTGAAACAGGCTACCTGAAGCTAAAGGTCAGACCCTATATCCCCAACCCCGGCGTTGCTTTAAGTGCCAGCGTTTCGGTCACGGCTCTCAAAGCTGCCGCGGCCGTCAAACCTGTGCCAAATGCGGCTCACACGAACACCCTGCAGACGACTGTACCGAAACTCCACACTGCGCGAACTGCGACGGTGGGCACCCCGCCTACTCTCGCGCCTGTCCGGCATGGAAAAAAGAAAAAGAGGTCGTAACACTCAAAGTAACACAGAATATTTCCTTTCAAGAGGCGCGAAAGCGCCTTTCTTTTGTACAGGGTACACCTTTCGCGGACGTGGCACGCAAGGGGGCAGTGCCACAAATGTCCTTGGCAGCCACACGTGCCACACACAGTGGACGGGTGGCAGCGCCATCCGCCCCCTCAGCGGAAGCAGCTCGTGCTGCTCCGCCACCAAAGGACATGCAGGCCCCTGGGCCTGCAGGTTCAGGGCCTTCTGTTCAGTCAGAAAGCCCTAAAGCTCCTACCGTGCGCGTGACCCGCGAGCGGGCATCCAGCGCCTCTGCTGAGGCGATGGACACAATGCCATCCCTAACGGCGTCTCAGGCGCCGAAGGAACGGCGCAGCTCCTTGGAGCGCGCCAAAAAAGGAAAAGCCCGTATTACAGGGCCTGGAAAGGGCCCTCTGTCTTAAGATGAGTTACTTCGGTACACAGAGCACTAAACTACACCCAAAATGGATACACTAATAATACAATGGAACGTGAGAGGTCTTATCAGAAACCTCGACGATATCCAAGAGCTGCTACATGAACACTCACCAAAAGTGCTGTGTGTACAGGAGACAAACTTAAAATCAACTCAAACCAACTTTAATCGACAGTACGTTGTCTTCCGAAAAGACCGCCGTGACGCTGCCACATCATCAGGCGGTGTTGCAATCATAATACATAAAGGTGTGCCATGCCAGGGTTTGCAGCTACGAACACCGCTCGAAGCAGTGGCTGTCCGGGCTGTACTTCTCAACAAACTTATTACCATCTGCTCAATTTATATACCCCCAAATTATTCTTTACAGAAACACGATCTTGAAGCCTTATTAGATGAATTATCGGAACCATACGTCCTCCTTGGCGATTTCAACGCGCACAGCACCCTGTGGGGTGATTCCCGCTGCGATCAGAGAGGCCGCCTGATTGAGAATCTTCTGTTCTCTACTGGTACATGTTTGTTGAATGACAAAGAACCTACATATTATAGCCTCGCCAACAACACTTATTCCTGTATCGATCTCAGCATTACGTCCCCAACTCTCCTACCTGTCCTTAAATGGAAAGTTATTAGTAATCCATATGGGAGTGACCATTTCCCGGTAGTTATAAGCACACAAAAACCAACTGAATGTCCCCCGAAGGCTCCTCGCTGGAAGCTTGATACAGCCGATTGGAAGCAGTTCTGTAACCTCACATCTCTCCCGTGGGCTGACATGTCTCATCTAAGTATTGATGCTGCTGTTCAGTATTTCACTGCCCTCATAATTGATGCTGCCTCAAAATGTATATCCCAAGTAAGTGGCCTTGCACGCAAACGTCGTGTCCCTTGGTGGAACGACGAGTGCCGCAAAGCTCGAAAAAAGCAAAACAAAGCGTGGGCGCTGCTACGCAACTCCCCCACTGCAGAAAATCTTGAAAATTTTAAAGAAGCAAAATCACAAGGCCGAAGAATACGCCGGCTGGCTAGACGGGAGAGCTGGCAGAAGTTCATAGCAGGCATTAACTCCTTTACAGATGAGGCAAATGTCTGGAATAGAGTGAAGAGAGTAAACGGTGGTCAAACGTATTTGATCCCCTTGGTGGACACCCGGGGAAAAAGCTTGGAAGATCAGGCTAATGCTCTGGGCGCGCACTTCGAACGCGTGTCCAGTTCGTCGCATTACTCTGAAGCCTTTCAGAGGTATAGAGCTAGAACAGAGCAACAAAAGATTGAGCGAAAATGTACAGGAAACCGCACATACAACCAACCATTCTGCCTAGCAGAGCTAAAGGAAGCCCTAAACAATTGCAGCAATTCCACCCCAGGCTCTGATCGTGTTGTGTATCATATGTTGAGACACATACCTTCCGAAACACAAAACACTCTCCTGTCCCTGTACAATACCATCTGCTCTTCAGGCGAGATGCCTACTTCATGGAAAGAGGCTATTGTAACTCCTGTTCTAAAACAGGGTAAAGATCCAGCCTCCGTCACAAGTTATAGGCCTATTGCATTAACAAGCTGCCTCTGTAAACTCTTTGAAAAAAATGATTAACCGTCGGCTAATACATTTCCTGGAGTCAAAAAAATTGCTCGACCCCTTCCAGTGTGGTTTTCGAGAAGGTCGCTCCACCACTGACCATCTCGTACGCCTTGAGGCACAAATCCGTGAAGCTTTTTTACACAAACAGTATTTTCTCTCTGTGTTCCTCGATATACAAAAAGCGTACGACACAACTTGGCGGTTCGGAATATTGAGAGACCTGTCCCATCTAGGGATACGTGGTAAAATGTTGGACATAATAGAGAGCTACCTGTCGCATCGTACATTTCGTGTGCGCGTAGGCAATGTTGTATCAAAATATTTGTCCAAGAAACAGGAGTACCACAAGGTGGTGTCCTAAGTTGCACACTTTTTATTATAAAAATGAATTCTCTTCGCCTGTGCATCCACGCAATATGTTTTATTGCACATATGTCGATGATGTTCAGATTGGTTTTAAATCGTGCAACCTTGCGATATGTGAGCGGCAAATTCAGCTGGGTTTGAACAGGGTCGCTAACTGGGGAGAGGAAAATGGTTTTAGCATTAATCCCCAAAAAAGCAATTGTGTTCTATTCTCCAGAAGGAGAGGCCTGCAGCCTGAACTTGATATCTGCC